>PVKE010001307.1:0-103662 GCA_004027555.1 Craseonycteris thonglongyai
ATTCCACAGGTGGGCTTGGGGCTGCACAGGGCAGGAACTGGGCCGGGGTCTCGCCCTGGTGAGAAATGAACGGCACTCCCCAGTTCAGCATATGGGTCCACACAGGCCGGGCCCAGGATTCGATCCTCGGTCCCGAGGCTGCAAAGTGAGCGCCTAACCCACTGAGCCATCCTGGCTTCCCCCCATAGACTCTTTATATGTTTTTCTGATATGAATTTTTATTAAAAGTTTATGACATAAAGATAAAATGTTAATATCACTTTCAAAGTAAGGTTTTAATACTAAATCTTTCCATTTGTTTTTCTCTTTAATATTCTTTTAACACTATGTATTTGTTTATGCAGTAAACATTCTTTGGGCATGTACTATGTGCCAGGCATTTTGCTAGAAACAGTGGTGAATATAACATCTCATAATATATATAGTCAAGGATCTTACAAGCTGACAGGTCAGGTAATAGCTATAACATGAAGCAATATGTTTTAAGAATTACAAAATGTTACATCCAGCCAGAGTTTAGACTGGCAGACATCCCTCCTGAAGGAAAGCTTAATGGATTATATAACATCTGAGCAAGAGGTGGATAAGGTTTCAAAATATGGATATGGAAGAAGCATATTCAAAGCAAAATTAGAGCACAGGAAGAGAGACACAATTAGGGAAGGGCAAGGCACGTTCAGGGAACAATGAGAACAGTTTGCCTATATCAGTGACTCTCAACACACATTGCACCATCCACTGGGGGCGATTCAGAAATTTGTGGAGGTGGTTTTGATTGTCACATGATTGGAGGTACACTACTGTAATTTGGTGGGCACATGCTAAAGATGCAAGTTATCCTGTGATGCATGGAACAATCCTACACAACAAAGGTTTTCACATCCCTCACAACTTTTGGAAAACCCATCAGGCATTCAAGTAGGTGAAAAAATTCTGGTTATAATTACATGAGCCTAGAGCCTAAACACTACTTAAATACAAACATAAAGTATTTTTTTCTACTGTTTTAACCCGTTGAGTTTTCTAGGAATAAAACTACCTCAAAATCAAAAGAAGAGCATACACTGTTTTGTTAGGAATTTTATCAAAAGTTGTTCAACATTTCAGAAAATCTTCATCTACTCTACAGTAACATCGCTTTTGGTATCTGAGCCACCAATACACATTTGCATTAATGTCAATTTGTAGCTGTCAGATTCAAGATGATTCTATACATGTCCAAGCAGCTGGCTGAGTTCATCATATTTTCTAGCATATTCCTCTTTAAGTATTTAGACACTAAAATATATCAATGAGATTTTTTTTTAATTAGGTTCCTTTAGTTTTCCTTTATGCTATAATCATGGTATTATATTGATCATTTGGAAATTATATGGATAGACATAGAAAACCTATGATTCTATTTCAGAATAGTAAAAGGACATTATTATTTGTTATAAAAAGAGGTGTTGGCTCCAATACATTTGGGAACTAATGACTAGAGTGTATATAGGAAAGTGATTGGAGATGTGAAGATAAGATGGAGCGAAGTGATTGTGAGTTAAGAGAAGCCACTGAGAAGCCTGTAATTGATTAGGCAGAGTCTAGGGTACCATCGAGAACTCCTCACAGTGAAGCCTGCATGTTAATATGATCAATACTGGGCCTTAGGAAGACTGAGCTACAATACTGTGTAAAGAGAACTTTAAAGGGAAAGAGACTGGTGGCTAGAAGAATAGTTAGTAATCCTGGCTTGTCACCACAGTTCCCTATATTAAGGTAAAGAAAGGATAGCTTTTAGAGAGACACATTAAAGATCAAAGATCAAAAGGTTTTTGTGGCTCTAGTTATAGGGCTAAATGAGATGGGGAAATTGAAAATGGTGAAGATATAAGATAAAGATTTGGGGGAAGCTGGGATGGCTCAGCGGGCTAAGCTCTCGCTTTGAAGCCTCGGGGACCGAGGACCGAGGATCAAGTCCCGGCCCTGGCCCATGCGGACCCACATACTGAACTGGGGAGTGCCCCCAGCTCAGTTCTTGCCAGGACCTATGTGGGAGGCTCCCAGCCTAGTTCCTACCCTGTGCAGCCCTGTGCCCACCTGTGGAGTGAAACTATATGGAAAACTAATGCTGTCAACTATGGAGACTGCTCTGGGCCCTCCCACTTCTCTTTGTCTCTCTCTGTCTCTGTTTCTCTCTGTAAAAAATCAATAAAATCTTTAAAAAAAAAAGATAAAGATTTGGGCGTTGTTCATCAAATCAGGGTGCTCATGTGACAGTATCTTAAATGATCAAGCAA
Organism: Craseonycteris thonglongyai; assembly: GCA_004027555.1. Lineage (NCBI taxonomy): Eukaryota > Metazoa > Chordata > Mammalia > Chiroptera > Craseonycteridae > Craseonycteris > Craseonycteris thonglongyai. The sequence continues at coordinate 2,280 of PVKE010001307.1, forward strand.
GGAAACAGAGAGGAAAGCCAAGTTCATAACTTCTGGTGTTCACTTCAAGGAGGTAAGTGGGAGTTTAAAAGATCCAGTAAAAGATAAACAGAAGCAATCAGACAGGCAGAAGTCAAGGACAGAGGCAGAGGAAGTCATCTCAGGGTTACATGCTACAGAGGGGTCGAAGCTGATGATAGAGAGAAAGGCTGCCCCAGGGAGGCCTGGGCTGTTGAGAGCAACCTTCAACAGTGATCTCAGGCAAGCCAGCAGGGCGGAAGCCAGACTGCAGGAGGCTACGAGTGAGTGGGTGTGAGGTAGTGGAGGTGACAAGTCTAAGTGACTCAAGGAGCGTGGTGGTTAGAATGAAAAGAAATAAGATGTTTGCTCAAAGAAGTAATATAGAAAAAGGAATGCTTTCAGATGGTAAAGTGGACCAAATAAACAACAAAACGTTTGTCAGTTTCCTTACTTGTCAAATAAATGAACTAAGTCCCAGTGGCCTTAATTTACAGCTCTTAAGATTCCATGATGAGCTGCTTGGACGTACCAAATTACATTGGTTAAAAAGTATAACGTCCTAACAAAAATTTGTTTCACGGAAACAGGATTTATCTCCCCATAAGATTTAAAGAGGGAAAAAGGTAAACGGTCCACTTTCACTAAACTACTATAAACTACAAAGCATTATAACACTTGAAGTGCTCATCAAGCCCACCCATGAAGGTGTCAGAAGCCACACTGGCCACCCTGCTTAGGGACCTAAAAGATCACTGTACAACTACCTGAGAGACACATCGCAGATGGGCTCAGACATCGATTCTAATCCTGGCTTTGCAACCCAATGAGTTTGAGGACTTGGGCACATTACTTAACTCCTCCAAGCCTTTTTTCCTTCACTTTTAAATCAAGATTATACCAGCACCTATGTCCAAGGGCTGTCATAGTATTATATAATGTAAGGTATTATTACTGATATTCTTAATATCTCAAGATTAGAGTTACTGCTGAAGTTGAATAGGTATGACAGACCTGAGGCATGGAAAGATGAAGTGGCTTTCCTAAGTTGCCCAAGATACAGAATGGATGGCAAATTTCTAACCTAGCGTAATGACCATATCAACTAGGTCAGGTTGCTTCTTTATTAATTCAATATTTGTACCAGCCCCAATTAATTAAGTATTGGTATGCATTATACAAGGTAAGTGTGGTGCTAAAAATTAGTCCTATAATAATTAAACTCCTTTAACCAATAATATTTATCTGTAGCTGAAAGTATCATGCAAAAGCCCAAAATATCAATAACTAACCAGGAAACACTAAAACTTCAGAAAAATGGATTAAAAGCTGTCACATTTCTATTCCTCTGGCCTCTTCTGGTCTCAGAAGGCTTACCCACCTTCTCTACCACCAGACAAATGCAGGGTGTGGGCAGAAAAGGGCATCTGGGATCTGGTGCCAGGGAGGAGCCCAATTGGCTGGCCCTGGGCCCATCTGAAGGTGTCGTGGACATCTGGCCAGTGTTTCTCTCAGGGCTTAGAAATAGTACTGAAGAATGTTTCTGAAAGATCTCCTGGGATCGTAAGGGGAACTTGGGAGTTTTCAGAGTATCTAGGGAATGCCCACAAGAACTGACTTGACCAAAGCTTATAAAGACGTCACAACACAGGTCACCTTATTTCAGAAACATGCCTCTCTCCCCAGAGCCACTGGGTGAATTATAAGGAACTACAGCCGAGACAAATGAGAGTCACACATAAAGTCTAAAACATTTCCCCCAGTTTACGAACATTTATCTTATATAGCACAAAGGACAGCAAAACTTGTCTACCTGGGTTATCAGTGTCACTCTCCTTAGAGTGCTCTTGTGTTTGACAGCAGTGATGTAGCCACATTATACATAAATGTTCTAGGTAGTTAAGAAGTGGCCATGAGGGATGCTGGGATAGCTCAACAGGATGAGCGCTTGCCTGGCAACTGTGAGGTTATGCTGAACTGCAGCGACACTGGTAACCACCAGGATGGCCTGGCAGCGGAGGTTCTCGCCTCCCATGTAAGAGGCCCCCAGTTGGGTCCCCACTCCACATGGCCCCACATCTATCTGTGTGGAATGAAACTATGTCACAACTAATGATGAATCAGGGATGCTAGGATGGCTCAGCAGGTTGAGCATTTGTCTTGCAGCCCTGGGGCCCAAGGATCGAGTCCAGGTCCTGGCCCCAGCCCATGCAGACCCATATGCTGAACTGGGGAGAGCTTCCCACATGGGAGGCCTCTATTCGGCCCTCAGTTCTCAGGATTGTGCCTCCCATAGGGAAGGCCCCTGGTCCAGTTCCCACTCTGTACACCCCGTAGGCCCCCAACCAACTGTGAAATCAAGCTATATAGAAAACTGATGGCGTACAACTATGGAGACTGCTCTGGGCCCTCCCCCTCTGTCTGTCTGTCTGTCTGTCTCTCTCTCTCTCTCCATCAAAACAATAAAATAAATCTTAAAAAAAAAATCTAATGGTGTATTAATACAACTATAGAGCCTACTCTGGGCCCTCCCCCTTCTCTCCCTCTCTCTCTCTCTCACCTTCTCTCAAACAATTTTTTAGCAAATAAAAAAAAAAAAAGCTGCCATGATCCAACTGTGCAATCAGAGATATTGTGACTCACACCCAGCAGGGCCTTTATCCAGACAACTTACAAACAATGCAAATCTGACTAAGACGCAGGTCCTTACAGCTATCAAAACGACATCTGATGTAACTTAATATGAGGCTCTTCATTAGGATACAACAAGAAAAGTAAATGAACAAGCTATATATCTGTTCAATCACATTCAGATTCTGAAGGAGGAAATTCCTTCATTTCCTGTAAGAATGTAAGCATTGGATAATGCTGGGACACTGGTCTCAGCTGGTTTTTCTAGAGAGCAAAGCAAAGGACACAATAATCTGGTTTGAGGCAGCTCAGCCCTCACCAGGGCCCCTGCAAACACAGCTTTAGAATTCTGACACTTCTCAAAATGAAATAGAAGATTTGTTTCATTTTACATTATTCTCATGTCATCATTCTTGTCCACTAAAGGGGAAAAAACATGTTTATATTTAGGGTACTTCTTGGGGTTAGCAAATCACTTATCAGTTAACTTACTTAACACTCTGAGACTTCCCTGTGAACTACTACCTGACAGATACTGAGCTGGACGGAGGCACATGAGCAAGGACGATAGTCCGGAGACAGAACCACTAATACTCATCTAGAAGCCCAACTATCTCCGTTGCTGCAAACATTTTGCTAATTTTGAATCTCCACAAGTCTAACTCACTGTCTTGTTGGTCTTATCCCACAAATTAATAAAGATAAAAGCATTCCCATTAAATTGTTTATTTCCAGGATAAAATGAAGATTTGGATGCAAGTATTTCACCGCATTGTCTGAAAGCAATATGATCCAGCTAAAGAAAAACAACAAATAAAATGAGCTACCCTATTCTTGCCAGAAAAAACTGAATTAAAAAAAAAAGGATAAAAAGGAACAAAAAATAAGAATTAATGTTTGTTTGTTTTTGAGCATTTACATGAATATGAGCATCACTGTATAAATTTATCTGGTTTCCGACTATGACACTTATGCTGAGGAAATCCATCACTTTGAACTCTATTGGCAAGACAAAAGGAAAAAAAAATAACATACCCCAAATGAAATAAAGATCAATGTGGAAAAGATTTTTTTTCTCCCCAGCTAGAAAAGAAATATCTCTATCATTTTGGAATAATAAGAGAACTTAAAGTGCCTGAATGTCAGGCTATTTAGCATCTAGCCCACTGCATAGTGTTACTTTACTATTTTATGGCTTAATCACTTCACTCACTTTTTAATGTGCCTGAGGATGATATAAATGCTTCCTTGTACAGACTTTCCCCTTGCTTCTGTATGGAAAAACTTATTTCTATTGGAGAGCATTGCTATGCTTTTTATTTCCAGTAGAAAGTCTCAGCATGTATTCTTCCTGTGTTCATAAGACCAGAAAGACAAAGTGACCCAGGAACTAAAACTTTTGGTCGCTTCCTTCCCTTTGAAAAGTCCCTGATCAATATTTGGTGGAACAAGCTCCTGTTTCAGTTCAGACACATACGTGGTTGCTGCCCTGCGAAGCTGCCTATGCCAATGCATGTGTCCTTCCGGAAGGCCCAGGTGGGGACGACTTCAGCCCTACAGTCTGGCCAGCCCATACAAGTCTGGGCATAAACTTGTTTCTTTCCTGCCGTGAGCACAGAAAGACAATATCACACTATGGCTCATAAGAAGCATTCTAATTGGTATGCTTTCCAGACATCTGTGTCAAAATTCACTTGCAGGTGATGCCTACTTGCTTACATTTCATTTGCATTCAAATTATTTGCTCCAAAAGGGAAATGTTTACTTTTGTACACATTTTGGTTTCAACCTCCAAAACCATTGCTAGAAATTAATTTTAACCACTGAACATCTGCTTTAAAGCCCAAACCCAAGTCCATCACTTTAATGACATCAATTACAAATGTTCTTTTTTTAATTCTAGTGTGAATAGTGGTGTATCATCACCACATACGAGTAAACCATTAAAACGAGAGCCTAATCCTAATGAATTACTCAAAACTATCATTCACAAATCAGTGAGCACTCATTATCTCATGCTTAAAGTTAGTTTTTAGCCAATTCAAGAGCTTATTTATCTATGATCAGTCTGTTCTTACCTAAATCTCCAGCTGCACTGTTATGTGGTCTTCTCATACAGATATGCATAAGAGAAAACCATATCAAGGAAAAGCGATGGCAGAACTGCCACAGCCAATTAGTTTAATGAGGAACAAATGATGGTGGACCAGAGCACCCCCCTCTTCCTAATCTCTCAGTTAGGATCGAACTAGCACTTATCAGAGGACTAGAAATGGAAAGCGGGTTACTTCACTGATATAAATAATTCTGCAATGTACTTCTTGATAATCAACCCTGTAATGTATTTAAACCAAGTCCCTTAAGATAGCGTATCAGAAACAGAACTTTTTTCCTTTATTTTTAATCAATATTTTGTTTTATTATGTTAGTATCTTCTATTTTGACAATTTACTTGTACGCGTGTCATATGAACAGCTGGAGGTAACAGGGCTTGAATTTGACAGTATTCTTTTCCAGTTGGACAAGCCAAATCTGGTCATGTGTTCTAACCACAGCTGTCCTGGGAACATTTTTTAGGCTAGTATTATGTTTTAACAAATCACATGTTTTGCTTAAATTGCAGCAACAGATTAATATTGCTAATTCATTTAATAAATATTACAGATTCACTTAGCAAACTACGTGATAAGCACAAAAGAAGATACAAAATCCAGGAAGATATAATCCCTCAGAAAACAGAAAGAAAAAGAAACATAAGCCAATTCTGTCACAGTCTGGTGTCCTCCTCCCACACATTCCTGCTACTAAGGGTGTTGTAGTCCATGCTTTAGAACAGAGTTTGGAAGAGTGCCCAGAGAAATGCCCAAAACAGCAACCAGCACATAGTAGGTACTCAATAAATGTTTGTTAACTGACTGACCTAGGAGTTATTTCATGAACCTTTCCCCTCTTGAGATTCTCCTTCCTTTTGCATTTTCCTTCCCCATGAAGTTAACACTGACTTGAAGGGCACATAAACTCCCTAATGATTCTCACCACACTTGGGTTGTGGAAGTGCCTTTCCAGCTGGCTTCCTTGCCTCCGCATGTTCCTTACCTCCTGTTTCTTCCTTATTTGTGGTTCTTCCTGCTTCTTCATCCACCAAACTAAAATATCACAACTCTGGAGGTCTTCTGTAGACAAAGGCAGAATTTGCTCTAATCCCTACAACTTCACGTGCTTCACTTTCCGCTGGCCTGCTGGGGAACTTGCAGGGCCCTGCGACTTACTCCTGCCTACCCCCTTCACTCAGACTCCCCCCATTCACCTTTACAGCCCTGAAGCACTAGCCCAGTTCCACTTATCCAACTTGATTTCCCTCTTCTCCCCAACATACACCTTCTGTTCTCATCTGGCTTTCTTTTTACTTTCTCTTCACAGTCCATGATCTTTCCCTTCCTTGTGCCTTTAATGAATGTCTTCAGTTCACCCAATCATTCACAGCATTTTCTTCAGGACTCAGCTGCCTCTAAACGATTGTCTTTCTTTTAGAATTTCTATTGCCCACTAAAAATAATACAACTTTTACATTTATGGTGCAGTTTACAAATGACAAACCCATTATATATTGTCCCCTATAATCACCATTGTCAGTAGCCTGTTATTATCTCATCTTCTGTTGAAGATGCCAAGGCTCTAAGAGACAAAGGTTGTCAAGGGTGTTTGTTCATGAAGGATCAGCATTGGGGTTCCAGTTCCATTTTGCAACCTCCCCTTCCAGTTATTGCCCATTTCTCTAATCCCCTTACAAAGAACACTCTGAAAGTGTGTTCACTTTCTAAATTCCTTGTCCCTACCTTCTATCCTCCATTTTCTCTTACACTTTCACCAAACAATCTTGTGAACCTACCCTTCCACTGACATTTCTTTTGCCAGGATTGCCAATGGCTTCCACGTTGCCAAATACAATGGCAATCCCTCCCTGGTCAGCAGAATCAGACTTCAGTTGGTGACATTATTCTTGAATACAGAGTCCCTTGCTTCCGGGATGCCACATTCTCCTAGGCTCCTCCTACTCACTGGCTACACCTACTCAGTTTCTCTCATTGGTTCCTCCTCTTTATTCTGATTTTCAAATGTTGGGAATTATCCCAGGGCTTTGTCCTTGGCCCTCTTCTCTACGTAAAAATTATTTCTACCAGCCCCATGGCTTTAAATACCACAGACTTGACCTATAGCCTGAACTCCAGACTCTCATTTTAGATCCCACGTGACCTGGGCCTTCCAGCACCACTATATGCCCCCAACCACCTCTGTGGCTTCATTGTCTACCATTTTCCCATTCACTGCTATGTTACAGTCACATCGGTCATACCCGGCTACTCCTTCAACATGTCAAAATACTTAGACTCAATGCCTTTGTTCTTGACATTCTGTTGCTTGGATCTTTCCCCAGACAGGTATAGGTGACTCACTCCCTAAATTAATTCAGGTATCTGCTCAAATATCACCCCATCAGCAGCAGGACTTGCCTGACCTACTACATAAAGGAGCACCCACCTCCCCTCCATGACCTTATCCCTGCTTCCTTTTTCTTTCAAGCACTTATCACTATCTGCATATTCGAATATTCTGTATTTGTTTCCTATTACCTGCCTTTTCCAATACAATGTAAGCTCCAGTTTTATTAAAGACTATATCCCTAACACCTAGAAAAATATCTGGTATATAGTAGGACTCAATAAATACTTGTTGAAGAAATGAATGTATGATAGCATTATGCAATTAAATAAGTATCATCTAATTGTTTAGTAATTATATTGTTATCTCCTAAACCAGATTTTAATTACTTAAGGGTAGAACTTTGTGCCTTATATTCCAAATTTGTATATAGTTGGCATAGTTGTGGGTACACAGTGGGTGCTCAATTAAGTCTATAGCTGCCTGATTGATTTAAGAAGTAAAGAGAAAAGCAGGATCAGAATTTCAAGGATATTCAACAAGTAGTTATTTTTAAGTGATTCTGTGCATATTTTTATAAAGAAAATTAACTTACATAGTCCCTGCCCAATGGGAATATAGTTTTATGATACTGAAAATTGAAAAGTATACTGTATATGAACATAAAAGATGTATACACACACACACACATGTGAAGATCTTATGGCAAGAACACAAGCTGAAATAAATTCAACTAAAAGATAGTAAAAGGTTGGGACTAAAGAGGGAATATGGGATTTTAACCCAAGAAATGAAGACAGGAATAAGAACCAAATAATATCCCATACAAAAAGCAAAAGGAGAATTAATCAAGAGAAGGGGAAGAAGGTAAATGGTTCAAGGCTACAAGTTACTGTCAGGTTTCAGAGACAAAGAATATAGCAACACATCTCTGTTGACAAGTTTGTTCTGAGAGGATTGAAATGAACCTTGAGGTTTAGAAACAGTAGCACCCACACCTCAAATGAAAAACATTCACAAAATATTAATAGGAGTAGCTCTGGAACTCTAGGGAGTTGGGAGGTTCCATAATATTTCCAAATCATTCTCAAAATCAATCTCTTTCCCCTGCCACGGATTCCTACCAATAAATTTTATTTATAAAATGAGTATGTGCACTTTGGCAGGTTCATTGAGCCAACTGGAAGATTCTGCTAACAGTCTGTCATGCATACGTTTTTAATGGAATTTTTACACCACAGATAAAAAATAATCAAGAAATTATTTTGTGTTGATTTATTTACAGGGCAAGTAGGATCAGGAACTGAATAAGATCATACTATATTTGGCAGTTAACACATTTTGGCACTGAATAAAAACATAATTTATTTAAGTCATCATATTTGTTTTCTTAGTAGCCTAGTATTTCTGACTTTTCAATGTTACAGAAGTAGAGTATGAACTCCAGTTTCAGTACGACTTTAAGATGCCTAACATAAACTCTGCACTACCTATAAGTTATTGTTTTTAATTTCCTACTCAGAACACATCATTGCATTCGCTTAGCTCTCATATAATCAGAGCAACTCCATTTGTCTTGGTCTAAGCCCGTAAGCCTCCTGTCCTATTAATGGAAAAAATGCCCCTTGGAACCACCACTTGAATCTACATTCTAGCATTTTTCACATTTCCAGATCTCCAGAAATAGGCAGAGCCACTGTCTGACCTTGGATCTTCCTCCTACTTGCCCTTCACCAGACACCCTGTGTCCTATGGAGAGGGGCCAGGCGAGAACACCTGCTCTACCCACTGATTCTGCTAGCCCTTGTCCACAGCCTTCTTCTGTTGGGAAAGGTGAAAAACTATCTTTCTCTTCCATTCCCCGTAATAAGTGAGTATCTATGTGATGAGACAATCCTTTTCCTATATATTTTTTCACATTAATTGACATAAATTGTTTTCTTCTTCACTTGAAGTTGATTCCTACCAACTTTTGAAAAAAAAAAAAGGATGGGGGATGCTGGGATAGCTCAGTAGTCGAGTGCTTGCAATCATGAGGTCCAGGGTTCAATTTCTAACCCCGGCCCTTGCAGCCTCATATGCTAAACTGTGGCACAACTGGTAACCACCAGGATGGCTCAGTGGTAAAGATTTTTGCCTCCCACGTGGAGGTCCCCTGGTTTGGTTCCCATCCTACGCATCCACCTGTGTGGAATGAAACCATGTCACAACTAACTATGTACAACTATGGAGACTGCTCTGGGTCCTCCCCGCACCTCCCTCTCTCTCTAGCTCTCTCTCTTTCTCACACCTTCTCTCAAAAACAGTAAGATAAATCTTTTTTTTTTTTTAAGCATATAGAAACTGGTTAATTTTGCTAGTTGCAGTAACCTGAAACTATTTTGGCTATGGTAATATTTTCCTCACTTTTTAAAAAATCCTCAGCTGGGAACTTTTCTCTTTTTGAATCTAATTTGAGTCATACTAAACCATTTTTAAATATGAAATGTTCAACAGAGATGTGTGACCCTGGGCAAGTTCCTTCACTTCTTAAGACTTCTTCCTCACTTGCAAAACGACACCTTCTCTGCCTATTTCACAGGGCTATTATGAAGGCAAAAGAGTTAACATAAACTTTATAAACTACACAAATACAGAATATAATGTTTTCCAAGCTAAGGCACACAGAATCCCTCCAAAGGAGGACATACAGAGATGGGGCCTTGAAGCGATTTGAGTTAGAGACCAACGAGACCCTCAAGGCATAAGCTGACACTCAAGACAGCGTATATGTGGCCATTTTAGTATATCAGACATCACACGAGGACTACAAAACTGAATAAAGATAAAAGGAAAAAGAAACAAGAAGAAAAGCAAGGCGAAGAATGGACAATTAATCTAAGTTATATTCTGATGCAGGCAAGTATATCAGAAAATAACTAATCCAAATATTTTTAAAGGAACTACAATAGAAAATTTTATATCAATTTCTGTAAACCAGTTTTCAAAATATTTATCTTTACCAAACAGAAGATTTACCATTTTGAGGTTAAGAATCAGAGTATAGCCCAATTCCTTCTAATAATTAAAATATAAAATCAGCTTAGAAGATATGAGCAAAAATTCATGAAAATACAAAGCATGTATGAATATATATATGCATATACACAAATATGCACTTAGAAAAAATATTGAAAGGAAATACATCAAAATATTAACTGGGGTTATCTTTGGTATTGAGTTTCAAGTGACTTTCTTCTTTAGGTTGTCTAAATTTTTTTAAATTTTACACAAATGTTTTTCTAGTGTGATAATTAAATTAAAACTGTTATTGTTAGTGGATAAGTAGACTGTGATATATCCCAACAATGAAACATTACTCAGTGTCAAAAAGAAATGAACTATTGGGGAAGCCAGGATGGCTCAGCAGGTTGAGTATTCACTTTGCAACCCTGGGGACCAAGGATCAAATCCCAGATCCAGCCTGTGTGGACCCATATGCTGAACTGGGGTGTGCTTCCCATGCAGGGGGTGGGGAGGGGTCAGCCCAGTTCCTGCCCTGTGCAGCCCTCACCCACCTGTGTGGACAAAATCATGTTGAAAACTGATGACATACAACTATGGAGATAGCTCTGGGCCCTCCCCCTTCTCTCTGTCTCTCTCTCTCTGTCTCTCTCTGTCTCTGTCAAAAACAAATAAAAGTTAAAAAAAAAGAAATGAACTATCAAGTCATGAAAAGACATGGAGAAACCTTAAATGTATATTACTGAGTGAAAGAAGCCAATCTGATAAGGCCATATACTGTGTGATTCCATGTGACGTTCTGGAAAATGAAATATAGAGATAAGTAAAAAGATCAGGGGGTTCGGGGGCAGGGCATTGAGGGTGGGATGAATTGGCAAAGCACAGAGGATTTTTAGGGCAGTGAAACTACCAGGTATGATACTACAATGATAGATACATATCATTAAACTCTTGTCCAAACCCACAGAATACGACACCAAGAGTGAACCCTAATGCAAAATAAAGCTTTTGGGTGACAAAGGTGTGTCAATCGATGCAGGTTCATCAACTATAACAAATGTACCACTTTAATGGGGTGGGGGGGTGTTGATGGGGAGGCTGTGCATGGCATGTAGGAGGGCAAGAAGTCTATGGGGAGAATCTCTGTATCTTCTTCTCAATCTTGCTATGAACCTAAAACTGCTCTAGAAAAATTAAATCTGAAAAATAACTGCTATTTAAAATATAAGAAGGACAATGGGGCAGCACCGAATATCATATATCCTTTTGTTACTAGTCCCACAGATGGGTTTTCGCCAAACCAGTATATGTTCTACATCCTCTAAATTACTGAAACGATAAGTATTATCACTCGTACTTCTCTTCGGTGGCAGAGAGTCTACCCACGGTGGCATCACAGACTAACAGGAAAAAACAAATCCTGTATAGTAGGTGAAGATATTCATTTTGTGACTAACAACAATTCTAATATCTCTAAGAAAAGATGGCTTAGTAAAGATAAATAAAACTGAGATGAGTCTAAAGTTGTGTTGCTGATTGTCACATGAGACACTGTACCCTGGCCCTGCACCTTGTACCCTAGTCCTTTACACTTCACACTGTCCTAAGGACAAATAGAAGGATAATATTTGAGACTCTAAGTTAGTTTACATTTATCTAAACCGCTGATATAAAGTTCTATAAAGTTTTCCCTTAAAATTACTGACAGAGGGGAAGCCGGGATGGCTCAGTGGGTTAGGCGCTCACTTTGCAGCACCAGGGACAGAAGATCGAATCCCGGCCCCGGCCCGTGCGAAACCACGTGCTGAACTGGGAGCTCCACTAGTTCAGTTCTCTCTCAATCTCTGTCTGTCTCTCTCTCTCTCTCTCTCTCTCTCTCCCCCTCTCTGTCAAAAATAAATAAATAAATAATTAAAAAAAAAAATTACTGACAGATAGTCAAAGCCATTGTTAGCAAGCAGCAGAAAAAGTACTGCCCTGAAGTCAGAAAACAGAATTGACTTTCATATTGTGAAGGACTTGGGTCAGGCCTCAGTTTCCTCATTTGTAAAAGCAAAGTGAGTGGACCCAGCACAGAGCCTCGTGAACTAAGGAACATTAGTTTTTATCCTCCTCCCCATCCGACCCACCCACCACCTGTGACACACACACACCCAACTCTTCACATTGGGTGAGTGTCGTTACACTCTATTTAGCTTTGGGATCCTTTATGTGAATCGAAATGCATTTGGGAGCCCATTCTGTAGGTCGGAGAAGTGCTCCCCTGGTCCAGTCAAAGGGGGTGGGGTACAGGGAAAGACAGCTTAAAGGCGCTGGTCAGGACAGGGGGTCTGGGGACTGATGCAGGGAAGAGAACAGAGTGCTGAGACACACCGAGGCCAAGCAGCAGGCTGCAGGAGGGCATCTGCAATGAGCGCAGAGAGCAGGTGTGCGAACAAGGGACAAAAATCTGTAAGGGCTCACAGTTGTAGCCACAAAGTAGACAACTGACAATAAAAGACAATTTATTAGTGATAAACTTTTTTTGTAAGTCATTAAAATTAAAGCTGAGATGCCGCTCGTTTTCCCTACCAATGAAGCCCTTTACGCCTTACTATGCTCACGATAAGACTGGGTACTACCGTGGGCTTTATTCCAGACTTGGCTGTAGTTGGGGTCTCAAAGCTATTGTATCAGCACCCAGCGTTCAGTGTAAATGTTTGCCCAATTAATGTAGAAATGTTTATTTATTTATTTATTTAATTAAAGCTAATTTTTCATCCTAAGGTTAACTCAGTGACCAAAGTCACTAAGAACAAAAGGGTCTCAATATCAATATGAGAATTTCACTGAATTGCTCATAAAAGTGTGTAGAGGTCTTGGGATTTAAGATGCTAGTGTACAAATTTTACTGAATTGCTTGTAAAAGTGTGTAGAGGTCTTGGGATTTAAGATACTAGTGTACAAATAACAATATTTTTTAAAGCAGTATCTAAATAACTTACAAACCCACAAGTCTTCCAATACCCTGGATAAATGTGGAAGAGACCAATATGACAACATTTTTCTAATGTAAAAATAATCAAAATCCATTCCAAGAATTGGCCAAATAGTACTAGAGACAGAACAAGAAACAGCACTAGGTTTGGCTTTAGGAGTTCTTTGCAGAAATGAGAGAGAGAAAGAGATGATAGATAGAGAGATAGAGAGAGGAGAGAAGTGGGAAGGAAGGCAGGGGGAGGGAGAGAGAGAGAGATTTTCTTTCAACAGATCTCTTGGTACAATTTATTCCAATTTTGTAAAGAATGAAAGGAAGGGAAGCCAGATGGCTCAGAGGGTTAAGCACTTGCTTTGCAGCCCCAGGGACTGAAGATCGAACGCCGGCCCCAGCCCTTGTGGACTCGATGCTGAATTGGGGTGTGCTTCTCATGTGGGAGGCCCCCCAGCTCGATTTTCACCCCCAGTTCAGTCCTGGCTAGAGGGGGCGTGCCTCCCATGCAGGAGGCCCCCAGCCCAGTTCCCGCCCTGTGTGGCCCCGCCCATCTGTGTGGAATGAAACCACATAGAGAACTGATGATGTGCAACTATGGAGACTGCTCTGGGCCCTCCCCCTTCTCTCTGTCTCTCTCTGCCTCCATCAAAAACAATACATCTTTTAAAAAAATGAATGAAAGGGTACATTTATAATTAGCCAGATATTCCACCTACTCCTTCAAACACAAGGATCTCTCATTTCCCCACTAAAGTATTTATTTACAGCTATATTTGACTCATCTTGTTGAGCTCCTAGCATAAAGGCACACAGCAAAAGTGATAATAACCAGAGGCATCTATCTAGATCATCACATTTCCTTCCTCTGGTCAGTCTGTGCCACAAATCTCATGCTGCCAAAGCTACATTTCATCTAGCAGCATCAGATTTTTCCAATTCAGTTGCAAATGTTTGTTTACATATATTTCAGTTCTTGTAATGAAAAAGAATGAAGAAGTCCTGACTCCACACCACAGGAGGGTGTTCCCCAACTTTCACTGATGCTGGAAGGTTGGCCCTCCAAAAAAAGGATGCTTGATGCTGTTGTATCTCGTTAAGCCCCTTTCTATTAACCAATTCCTATTCACAAGTGGGCTCGTATGTGACAAATTATGACAATCAAACTGTATCCTCAGCACAGCTCCTAGACAGCCCAGTAAACGGAAGGCACTACTCCTTCTTGGATCATTCCAGCCACCTGGCTCTACCAGGAACTGCCAAGTCACATCTCATATTATACCAGGGGTGCCAAAAAAATGTATACACATTTTAAGAGATGTTATCTATGTATTACTTTTCAAAGTTGAATTGAATTATGGTAGCAATGTGTAGTATGATTTTCACTCGAAAGATGGCGTCAATCAAATGGATGCTAGTGTCACCATGCGACAAGCAGGACAGTCAAAGATAATGGCAGACACAAAGTTGTCCTTTGAGGAGCGCAAGGCCATCTTGAAGTATTTGAAAATCGAGAACAGTGTGGAAGTACATGACAATAGAGGCATGAGGATGCAACAGAACCTCCAACATGCCTCACAATGAGACGCACTCGTGATAAGTTTGAGACCCATGGTAAATGGAAATGGCATATGCAGTGACACAAGTGGACACTTTGGTCAACGTTGCTCTAACAGTAGTTTCCTGTACTCAGAAGTGACTGGATGCTGATCAGGTAACCACTTTGGGCGCCTCTTGTAACTGCATAAGTCAAACATGATTTGTACTCATTTTTTGTTATCGGTATACATTGAGTAGTACAATTTTAATACAGCTTTTGTCCTTCCTAAAAATCTGTATATATTTTTGGCACCTCTGTATAGAACTTAAAAGGGGGCAAAAATGTGCTCTGTAATAATAAAATGGGCCTGCATCTCACATTTTGGTCCACCTGTGCTTTCCTAATTACAGAATTCAGAAAGTCGTGCATGTCCTTCCTTGCCATATCTGACCTGTGTCACCAATACAGAGTTCTGAAAGGACCCCAGAACAGTCCGTGCGTGAGTCCCCTGAGACGCGATCAAAGCACAGGACCTTCCACCAACACGCTATCCAAAATCAAACACTCCACTTCCTTTAAATCTTAGGACCTTTATAAAGAAGCTTTGTCCTGGATTACACTTTTTTGACATTACTGTGGCTATGTATCCAACCTTCCATACGCCCTGACCACAGAAAACTCTTCCTCCATGTCACAGTTTCTCTCAAGGAAAGGGAAGTTGGGTCATAAGTCTTAAGTAAAGTCCTCAAGGGAGAAGGAGCTCAGGGAAGGACACAACCAAACAGTTTTTGTGGGTCTACCAACAGGTCTTCAGTTCACAGTATTTCAAAGGTATTACAGAAAACAGGGAACAAATGCCCTCCCACTGTGCCCATGTGCAATGAAGAGAGTTTTCCTTCACTCAGTTTTCAGAAGAGGGCTCCTTGTGATAATAGCAGTAACCCACCCTCTGACCAGTTGCGTTTCTTCCCAGTATCAATTTTGGGGCCTCGAGAGCAGAAAAGAAAAGCCACGGGTCCCCTTTAAGTCACCGTTTCCTATAGAAAAGGCAGCTGTAGTTTTTCAGACTCCTTAGAAGGGGTTTTGAAAATATATGATCAGGGGGTGACAGGTGGGGGAGACCCCAAAGAAACCATGTAAAGAACTAAAAAAAAAAGAGTCCAAAAGTGCCAAGGCCACCAAGAAAACGTCACGGGAAAGGAAGAAAGGAAGTCAGTAAAAGGGAGTGGGTTGTGACTTCTGCCCTAACCACGGCTGTGGGTGGCTCTCCAATGCTGATGATGCTGTGGAAAGGCAAAGTGTGGTGGCTCAAGTGTCTAAATGTGCTTAATGAAGCCAAGAGCCCAGGTTATTTTGGGAGGAAAGAAAAACATGCGCCCTGCGTGTTTTTCCTTTCCCCTAGGTTAGCACCACACCCATGCAGCCTTCTTCCCAGTCCTGTCACCTGTTTCAAAGTCTTTTTCTTTCGTCTGTTTGATTATTTTTTTTTCCTATAGAGAAAATTATATCCACTTAGTTCAAAACAAAGAACTCAATCTCAGAACTCCACATATGCGTGCATACTTTGTTTTTCAGCGTTCCACTGGCAACCTGAGTGTATAAAGCAAACCGTTGGCAGGTGTGCTAAAGGATTATTATAAAGGATGCTCATGTTTAATAAGCAAAAGAGAAGATGAAAGGATAAAATTTTTAAAAACTCTAGACATTTGGCCTCACTGAGGAAGGAAGCAGGGCTCTTCGCTTCCCGGCTCCGGAGTGGAGAGGAACGGCGTTCTCAGATTTGCTCTGCTCCGCTTCTTCACTGCTCCACCAGCTTTTAAATGCACGAAGCTTTGGGTTCAGAAGTAAATCCTGCCCATTTCCTCTCTCCCTCCTTCTCTGAGCCGCTAAACTCCTTGAGGGTAATTTTTGGATTGCATCTCTCAAGCTCCAGGTTAATATGAACTTTGGTGTCACCTGGAAATGTTTTTAATTTCTCCCAGTAGGAAGGGAACAGAGAAAAATTGAACCAACTTCATAAAACCCTACCTTTGGTATCAGGCACACACAAGTCAGGTGAGCTTTTCTAACAATAAAACCATCTTACCCTCATTCAGTCCCAAATTCTCCATAACGCATCTATTCTGCTTATCAATAACCATTTTTTGAGCATGTGGAAGATCTGTTCCTCTTTTTGGTCATATTTTTCTCAATTAAAGATTCTAATGGCCATTGAAGCAAGACAAATTACCCTCATCATTTATGTCTACAAACCTCTGTGACTCTGAGCTTCAGAATTATAATGGGAAACAGAAATCATGCCTTTGATTTTAAAAGCAGAAAGGTGGAGCTTTGTTGCACTTCATAAACACAGAATCGCTAAGATGGAAGAGATTTGAAAGAAAAGCCCTCCAGTCAAACCCTCAGCCCTCAGTAACCAGTTTTATTAACAATCCTTATAGTCAAGAAGTTCTTCTTTAAATCTAACCTACATGCATCATGCTTCAGTTAAAACCTATTCTCTTCCTGACTGTGCCAGAAACAAAACAGCTGGTCACCATACACAGTTAATAACTCCTCATAATTTTGAAGTCTGTTATTAAGTCATTTTTCAGTCTCCTCATCTTGAAGCTAAATAATCCTAAGTCTTTCAACTTATCCTCGTAGGTTCAATTTTACAATCCTTTAATCAGCATCAATGCTCTTCGCAAAACATTCTTAAGTTTTCCATGTTGTTCTTATGTTCTGAAACCCGGCTCACCTTTGGTATTGCGTCTTGTCCATAAAAGCTCAAGACTTTCATGCATTGCACACAATCCAGAGAATCGACCCGCAGAGGTAACCCACGGCTTTGTTTGGGTTATTTTTAATACAAACCTGCCCCAATGGCTCCTTCTCTAAGAAAAACATGTTCTTCAGGACTCAGTATTCTTACTGAGCCACAGGGCAACCATCCCCCCCCCACCCCACTCCCACCCCCGCCCTCACCTACTCCTACTCAACCGTCCTCACCAGAACTCTTCCAGCTCCTTCCCCACCCACTTTCCCTAAATGATTCTCTGATAAAATGATCTAGCTCGTCTTATCTGATGCACTCATTTAAACCAAATTGTTAACCAAAAATGTCTTAAAATGCTTTAGCCTGTGCAGATAATATCTATGAAGGTCCTGTCTCCACAGCCTTAACTCAAAGAAGACTCCCAGGCATGTTGGTGAGACTCAAACAGGAAAGGTTTGGGGCCAGCAGGGACGGATATGGAGAATCCTTCTGGGCTCAGATAACGCTGCACTAGCCTTGGGTAGAATTACGAGAAACAAGCAACTTTCGGGTGTGTGATTCTAGTCAACTCTTTGTGCAACCTTTTACTAAGCATTTAGGTGTTTCTAGTGCCCTCTCTTCTATCCCGACTAGATACTGGCTCTGACACTGACCATATTCAGGGCTTTGCGCACGATGTGTACCCTGGGCCTTGAAACCCCTTTTCCAGCCTTCTTAGAGTTGGCTTTTTCTCTGCTCTAACATTATCTCCTCAACGAGGCCTCCCCTGCACACTCTAGAATAGGTTCCAATCTGTCCCCTGTTGCCCCCATTATTCCTTATTAATACACCAGTGCCTTTTATAGCACTTACCACAATTTGCAATTAGCTGCAATTATAGATAAATGCTCATTTACTTGTTTCTTGTCTGTCTTCCCCACAGAATGTAGGCTCCTCAAAGGCGGGGACTGTATCTGTTTTTCTCTGTGTGCCTGGCACCTGGCTACTAGTACACCCTCAAAAATAGTTTTTGAGTGAATAAATGTCCCCACTTCCAGAAATATTAATATTTTAAAGCATACCTCTAATTGTCACTAAAAAAGCTCTGCCAGCTCTTATAAAGGGGAGATGGGGGAAGCCGGGATGGCTCAGTGGGTTAAGCGCTCACTTTCCAGTGCCGGGGACCAGGGATCAAATCCCAGGCCCGGCCCGGGCGGACCCATGTGCTGAACTGGGAGCTCCCCCAGTTCGGTTCTCTCTCTGTCTCTGTATCTCTCTCTCTCTGTGTCAAAAATAAATAAAATAAAAAAAATTTAAAAAAAAAAAAGGGGAGATGGGTTTTTAGTAGCAGGCCAGGGTAGTGGGAGGAAGGCTAACCCTCCCCATGAAGAGACAGCTGCTGCCTCTTCCAAGACATTAACTGGAAACTATTCTGTCCCATTGTCTTGTTCCTTCTCCTTAAAGCAATTACTCTCATTTCCAGTTATTCTCTCTCCTCCCGGCTTCAACAGAGTCATGCCCCTTGCAGCTTTCCACCATCTTCCTGACGCCATTTCCTCGCCACTGCTACCTTCACAAAAACACTAGTGCTGTCACAGCAAAAGAGTCGGGGGGGTCACACACCCAATCATTATCAGTGGTCATTTCTGGAGATGTGATTATGGACGCTTTGTATTTTCTCCTTTTAATTTGTATGTTCTAATTCTTCTACCAAAGGTACTTGTCTACATTTTCCACTTGTGTGATTCTTTTAAAAGTTAGTTTTGTTCAAGTACTAACTTTATTTCACTGCCATTCACAGAGACATTCTATTGAGAGTTAACTTGCACAACTTATTTTCATCTCGTAAGATTCACTGTTTGCAGCTCTGTTAAACTTTCATGTTAATGAATTCGAGGCTCACCCCCACACACAGACACACCACACACTACATAGATAGCTTCTGTCTGTGAGGCCTTATACTTTGGGACTTACTTACTATATAGCAATGCCACTACATCACCAGGCTTGCTTCTTGGGTAACATGACTTCAGAACATCAACCAAGAATACCTGGGCCCAACTCCAGGAGCCTCCACAACTTGAATGACAAAGCATCAGGGCATTCTAACAGGCAATAACAGAACCAGAAGAGACCTGGGCTACTTGCCCACCTCCAAAAATCATCTGCTGACTTGAAGCGTGATAGAGCAAAAGAGTTATCAAATGTCTATACCTCAGTTTACCCACCTGTAAAACGCATAATGCATCCCTTAAAGGATGTGAAGGAATCAGTGAGGTAATGTCTAAGGGTTTGGAACTCCTTGGCAGAAAGGCGCTACATAATTACTATTTGGTATTTAAGTTGCCCTTCACGTGTGCCAGGTACTTTATGATCATTCCTCAGCAGTTACTCCCAGCTACTCTGAAGTTGTCTTCATGTCTATTTCCACTTAAAGGATGAAGAAATTGTACTGGAGAGAAATTTAGCGATTTGCTTAAGATTCCTAACATAACACTGAAGTCTCAAAAGAGGAATTCCAAGTCCTCCAATTCCCTTAACCCATATCTTAAACACAATCTATCCATATAGATGAATTCCCTGTTAAACTACTCTGAAATAGCCCTCATGGTACAAAACACACTATGACTTGTTTTTGTAGGATAGAATGAATGGTGAGGAGGTAATATAGAAACCAAAGCTCCAGAATTAGTAACCCAGACTTCATTATCACCTTTGGTTTTTACACATTTATATTTTTCCTCATTTCTGGTATAATAGCCTGTGCTTCAGTACCTTCAGTCTCCTTGAAGGGCTCATATTTTTCTACTAACAATTTCCAGAGCCAATCTTAAGGAGGCATAGAGCCCAGGTAAAAATCATCCTGAGAATTGACCCACCAAAACATGCGCTAGCATTTTCACCCAAGCTGCAGCTCATGAAATTAGTGCCAGGAAGGTAAAGGATAAGATGAACATTACAGAGGGAGCATATGCTATGCCAGGGTTAAAGGAAATGCAGAAAGTACCAGCTCACTGCAGTGTCAGCTGACCTCTTCCCTACCAGCCCCTTCACGCACAACTCCAGTGAGACTCACAGAGCCAACCAACCCTGGAGCCATCCCATCCGCTACGTCTGGAGACAGTTCTACCCCAAACCATGGTCTCCCAGCTCCCTAAAGCATGCTCCTCCAATCCACACACCTGTGTTCGTCCCCTGCTTCACTCAATGATTCCTCTTCTACCATATAAAAGAAGCCTCTTTGATTCTGAGTCCTGTAGTCTCACGAAAATGACAGGAAATGTGTGGAATTTTAGTAGCGAATAACTGAACAGAAAGAGGCCTGGGCTACTTGCCCACCTCCATCAATCATCGGTCGACTTGCAGAGTGACACAGAGCAAATGAGTTTTCAAATGCCCATACCTCAGTTTACCCACCTTTAATGCATAATGTATCCCTCAAAGGGATGTCCAGAGAATCAGTGAGGTAACGTCTAAGCATCTAAGAAATGCTGCTCTGGCTGTCCAATGAGTAACAGCCAGAAGGCCTCTGAGGATCGAAAGTCATGAGAGAGTTCTTTAACATACATTTGGATAGAAAGTTCCAGGCATCTTAGGGCCTGCCCAAGATAAAATGACAGAGTAGGGGATTTAACTTCCTCTCCCCATCTGCCCCTTTCTTTGACTTTTTCCCCCACTGCAGGAACATTCCCTCCCATCTCTACACCAGTTGGCCCTAGAGTCAGACTCTTCAGCGCTCCCCATGACGAAAGATTCTTATACATTTCCCTTCATCTATCTTCCATGAAAATATATCTGTCCTGCATTCCACTCCCTCAATCACTACTCCAACTAACCTGATAATAATGGCCTGGAAAATCTTAGCACGAAGGAATGAGCAGAGAGGTGTGGCTCCAGGGCCTTCAGAGCAGACTTTCAGCAGGAGGCCTGGCCTCTCCTAAGCCATCATGTTGACAGCCACTGTACACAACTGCTGACACTTTCAGGAATAATAACAGGTTCTCACTGAAGAACCACCACAGGATCTATGTCAGGAAAAAGGAAACTGAATCCTGATGGAAGAGCTGAGGTGCAGGGAGGAAGGGTGAGAAAATACATCAGTGAACAGACAGGTAAACATCAAATCCACAATATAAAACACCAGTAACAACTAATCCAGGGAGTGTAAAACAAGGATACAAACATCAGACAAGAGCATTAGAAGAAGACAGAGGTTGACTGCAGTCTAAGGTATGCTAACGTCCTTCTATTATTCAAGAGGTGGGCAGAGGTCAAGGTCAATTTTATTAAGACAAATAATTTTCAAACCAGTAGAGGATGAAAGCTGGAATGTGTCTAAAACAAAACTGGGTAAGAAAAGCGCTGTAAAAGGAAAATATTTCAAAAGGGGGAAATATGGAAATAGAAAAACAAAAAATGTACACCTTCACATTTTCACATCCTGTGCTCCCTGCTGCAGACTGGGGACGCTTCAAGGTGGCAATGACTGCCCACCAGGCCGGCTAAAGCCCTGCTGCATGTCGGCCTCACTGTTGACTTTCTGATGCCTGGGACTTTACTGTCACTCTTCCTTAATCTCCCCAAACCTGCTCCTGAGGAAGGATTCTAGATCAGTTATTTTTATCTTAATAGGAAGTCTGAGTTAGTTTTCCCAGAGGTTTTTCAATTGAAAACTTAATTCTAATCTTTTTATTTCATTTTTTTTATTGTTTTGTAAGTGTGTGAGAGAAAGAGAGACAGAGAGAAGGGGGAGGGCCCAGAGAAGTCTCCATAGCTGTACATCATTAGTTGTGACATGGTTTCATTCCATACAAGTGGATGTGGGGCCATGTGGGGTGGAAACTGAACCAGGGGCCCCCCACATGGGAGGCGAGAACCTTCACTGCCAAGCCATCCTGACCGTTACCAATTAAAGCACAGCTCATAATGTGGGTTTGTATGGGCTGGGGCCAGAAATCGAACCCCAGACCTCACGACTGCAAGGCAAGTGCTCAGCCACTGAGCTATCCCAGCTTTCCCACTTAGTCCTAAATTTTAATGAAGTGCTTCTGTCCACTAGCAGAAATGTGGAGAGGAATGGGGAGCCCTTCCTTTGATACTTCAGTCTCACATCTCAAAGGTGGTCTCCTATTTGAATTGTTGCATATGATCTTAATGTTTTCCATTTAAATGGCTTGTATGCATTCTCTTAATTTCCAAAAGTTACTTGGGAAAAACATAACCAATTATTTTCCATACCTCCCTAAATAAAAAGTTGGGAGATTGTATGTGATGACCAAAGATGTGCTTTAGTTGACATCATTCATGGATCCTATAAATATGCTAGGTGGGAACGATCACTCATATGAAGAGCATCATAATAAATCCTATTTCTCTGTTATTTTGAAGGACCTGTACAACCTCGCCTCCTGTAGTCCAGTCATCCTTGAAGAAAATGCCATGGTACAAACGAAATAGAAATATAGTAGTTCAGTGACCTACCAGGAATTATCTCTCTTGGGAAAGAAAATTTACTAGGTAGGTAGGTATGGTATGGTAGACAGATAGATTGATCTCTCAAGCCCCTCATACTGTTTTAAAAATGAATGATTTCTGATTACCCCAAGATACAAACTACTGACACATTTGGATCAAGTACATGAGTGTTTTTAGAACACATATTACTTGAAAACCTGCCATGCTATATTTAGTTGGAAGTAGGTATGTCAACTGGAATATGTACATGTGGAAAATATGCTCTTATTGTAAATGCCACAGCTCCCTGCTCACACAAGTCCAATGTAATGAGAAAGCACATTCAAAGCTGGGAAGCCAGGGAAGGGTGCAAAGCAAGGACACGAGCATGTTTTAACGGCTGTGATAATTTGCCATGAAAGGACGTTAGGGCCATAGCTCCTTGCTGCAGCATGCCATGTGTTGCTGAATTAAAATTACTGCCATGCAGTCTGCTAGCGAAGGAATGTGTAAACAGGCCATATATCCTTGCATCAGACCCACAGAATGTTGCACAACACAAAATGCCTCTCGATGTGTCATTTCCTTCTTGGCCATCTTCCCAGCTCCTGACAGTCAGTCAACAACAAAAAAAAAAAGTACTGAAAGAGATTTAAAACTGCTCTCTCAAGAGCACATTCCACCAACCACCAGACATAACCTCCACCAGAGCTCCTGACACCCCCCTTCCTCATTCTCCTTCAAGAAAGGGAAAAATGGAACAGATTTTTTACCTATTATTATTCCCTTAAGTTAAAGACTTTCAACAGTGTGTTATATACTAGCAACGGAATGATTAATACATATGACAAGCAAACTACTGTTTATATTTGCGGACTTGTAAGTATCAAAATAATGGCTTTTACCCATAAGGTCCATTCCTTGGGCACTTCAGAGACAGTGGAGAACCGGGGTAAAGTCTGTGAGCCAAGGAGTTAAGGGCTTCTCTAATGCTTTAATCCAGGGGTGTCCAACCTTTTGGCTTCCCTGGGCCACAATGGAAGAAGAAGAATTGTCTTGGGCCACACATAAAATACACTAACACTAACGATAGTTGATAAGCTAAAGAACAAATCACGAAAAAACTCATGATTTTTAAAGAAAGTTTATGAATTTGCATTGAGCCACATTCAAAGCTGTTTTGGGCTTCTTGTGGTCTGAAGGACACAGGTTGGACAAGCTTTACCCTGAGAACTAAAATTCAGTCCAGTGGGATCAGGAGTAGGCACAAAGCCTATCAAAGTTTTCTCAAATTGTCTTCACAGACATCAAGAATGTGAACTCAAGAACTGTGTCCAGAGGTATCAAGTAACCTTAAAAATATTCTTCTGCTATCCCTCCATCCCAAACATTTTAGATGCTCCCCACCTTCTTTCACACATGACCAACCTCTAAATAAGCATCCAACGTGGATAAGCAAGCAAAGGTCATGGTCCAGTCACCATAAAAAGTCTATCCTTCCCCATCTTGGATGAAAAGTAGTGGAGGATACAAGCGAGCTGCCACTGACATCATCTGGAATGAGGAAGAGAAAATGCCAAGCCCTCCACTCCCTGCACCCTGTCCTGGGCTGGAAAACACAGTCCCAGAACTGGGGGGAAGAGGATGAGAGAAAACACGAGGTGATGCCATACCCAGACCACTCTGTTTTACTGAATTCTGCTACCTTACATTTATAAGGTACAATTTCAAAACCAGAAGTGCCTCAAGAATATGAAAGAATGAAAGGTTCTCCAAAGAATAAAGAATAAAAAAAATGTGTTGATGAATTGAGCACGGGTAGGAAGGGGCAAAAAGGAAAAGAAGACCATCTGGCTGTAGAACCTACGCCTAACAAGCTGAGGGAACCAGGGTGCAAGGCAGTCCTAGGAATACAAACATTACTGTGCACTTCTGGATAATCTCTCACTCACCTAAGTGCCAGCCCCTACTGAAGTCACAACAAAGCCACACAGAGTAGTGGCCTCTAAGCCTGCAGGCAAGGAGCCAATGCACTAGGACAGAAATGGGAGAGCTTCTCCTTTCTCCCACCAGGTCAGGAAGGCTAGCTGGTCAGTGGTGAACAGTAATAATCCAACAGGAAGTATACAGATATTAGCTTCAGTCTCTCCTAGAGAGCAACCATGATTTACTTCCCTGGAGCACGACATACAAAAACTTAGAAACTCACGCAAGTGTAAGGGATCCAGTTTGCAGGTGTGCTGGCAAGTGAAAATTTTCAAAGCTGGGTGATATAAAGTATAAAACCTAAGGCTTGTCCACTTGAGGATTCATAAAATACTTCTGATACAGACTTTCCACATTGCCAGGCCAGGCTAATAACCGCTCCATGTTCAAACGTCTAATAGTCTCCTCTCACACAAGAATCGATCTAGCTTAGCTTGCTACTAACCTGTTAATACTGAGCACTGCAAACAGCATCCACCCGTAATTCATCTGGCAATTAGCAGATTTGTTCAACTCAGAATGGAAGTGCTATAATTAAAACTTGGAATCACCTCGTAGAACTTGAAAAGTCTCCCAGATTAAAAAGTCAAGAGACCTTTCAGAGGATGGCACCTCAAAAAAGGTATTGCTCCTGTTGCAACAATGACATTGGTCATCGAAGCATTTATGGAAGGTGATGATATTGATAGTCCAATGAATGACTGCCCCCTTCATCTGTATCTTTGTGGCTGTAGCTGTATCTTACTTTAATGAACAGAATACAAAAAAAGTAACTCCATGACAGTTCTGAACCTTTAGAAGCCTTAAGAAGACCTGCACGTTCCCACTTTGGCATCTTAGGGAGTGCTGAGCTGCTGTGCAAGAAGTCAGACTGCTGGAAAGGCCGCGTGAGAAGGCTGTGTAAAGAGGGCAAAGCTCTAGGGCTACATGGAAAGAGAGAGAGGCCTAGCTTCCCCTGGGTTCCAGCCAAATCCTTCCTCCCAGTCATCCCACCAAGGCAGCAAACATAGGAACGAAGCCATCATGAATGTTCCAGCACCAGCCACCATCTTACTACAGCCACATGAAAGACCCCAAGAGCAAGACCGCAGAACACCCATCCAGCTGAACCCCGGGCAACCCACACAGGCTGAGAAATTACAAACGAGTTGGTGTTTTAAGATGTTATGTTTGGGGATGGTTTTGTTATTTAGCAACAACTGAAAAAGCAGCAAGAGCATTAAGAGGATTCTGACTGTGCAAGTGGTTTACTTTTTCCACCCTCCACACAGCCGATCACACCTCTGCATCAGCCCTCTTCTCTACCTCAGAACCCCTGCTACAGACTGTGACGTTGCTCACCGAGTTTTCACCTTCTTGT
Source organism: Craseonycteris thonglongyai (assembly GCA_004027555.1). NCBI lineage: Eukaryota > Metazoa > Chordata > Mammalia > Chiroptera > Craseonycteridae > Craseonycteris > Craseonycteris thonglongyai. The sequence goes on from PVKE010001307.1 coordinate 28,396, forward strand.
AGAAATCCTCTAAAGCACACTACAGTGCAAAAATGAAACAAAGGAGCCTAATGGAAACTGATGTGTAAAAGAGTTAGGTCTCCAAACGCATTCACGTTTGTTGCTGCTGCTTCGCTGACTTCCCAGGCTGGGGAGCATACAGCAGTTGTACTTCGGAGCTAACTTGCCAACAGAAGGTCAAAACACCCTGCCTCAACACAAGACTTACAAATTTGGGATCTTAAGTATGATGTCATGTCTTAAAATGATAAGCTGGCAAAGAAAATAAATGGCGTTTTGTAAAGATGTGCACCGTTTTCATGTTTACGCTACTTAAGATGAAGGTTCTAATAAGTCATCGGCTATGTTCCTTTAAAGGGAAGTTTTATAACTGAGATGAATCACAACTGCAAAAGATCAAAGTTAGAAAACATCAATGGTGCCATGGGGTACTTTTTAATCTTGTAATGAGTGATGATCATGTGCTCTTATGAAGTTAGTCCAACTGCCAACGCCAGATGTGTATATTAAGAAAAGAAGTTGTTTGTGATGTGACAGCACCAGTTCAGCTGCCAGAGACCAAAACATGGAAGGATAAAACCTTTCTGATTTTTGAGTGTAAAGCAAGTTTTGGCAGATGTGTTGATAAGCAGGGCCTCCAAGGGGGGACCAGCACCATAGCATCCTCTCTTGGACTTTTCTTTGCTACAAACAAGTTGTGTTTATCATCAATTGTGCACAGCTGTCCCCAGGCAGCATGAATACCTGCTCAAGACACAATTCATAACACGTATTAGTGTCATTGACTAATGAGCAGAAATTAGTAAAGTCATCTGCAAGAAAAAAAAAACCCAACATAATACGCTAGAAAATAGAATCTAGATCATATCTATTTCCTGGAAGCACACTATGAGCAAAATTCTATAGCAAACTTCTGACACTGAAGGAAATTGCTGTAATAATAGCTAACACTTAATGAGCACCTAGTACATGACTGTGCTATGCATTCTACATGCATTACATCATTCAACATCTTTGCAGCAGCTGATGAGGAAGATACTATTATTATCCTCATTTTAACAAATGAGCAAACTGAGGCAAAGAAGTGAGGTAACTTGCTTGCCATCATACAACTAGTAAATGGTATGGCTGCGATTTCAATCCACCCAATCTGACACCGAAGCCCACAACCCTAAATCACTGTGCTATACTGAATAAAGACCTAACCAGTTAATCCAGAACTTGTCCATGTTCAAATAGCTGATCTACCTGAAATAGCCTTTTCAATATATATTCTGATCTTTAGAGGAAAGAGTGAAATTTCAATAACGAGAATCAATAGTACAAAATCCCCAAGTCCTTCAAACCATTACATATAGTAATAAATAGATGTATACTATTTCTATGACAACCACCACTTAAAGAACCATAATTTTGTGGGAAAGGAAGCTAAAACAATTGCATTGTCTTTTTCTCCTTGGGAAAGCCTTTTTCTTTTCTTTTCTTTTCTTTTTTTTTTTAAAGATTTATTTTATTGATTTTTGACAGAGAGAAACAGAGGCAGAGACAGAGAGAAGGGGGGAGGGCCCAGAGCAGTCTCCATAGTTGACATTAGTTTTCCATATAGTTTCACTCCGCAGGCGGACACAGGGCTGCACAGGGCAAGAACTGGGCCAGGAGTCTCCCACATAGGTCCCGGCAAGAACTGAACTGGGGGAACTCCCCAGTTCAGCATGTGGGCCTGCATGGGCCGGGCCCGGGATTCGATCCTCGGTCCCTGGGGCTCCAAAGCGAGCGCTTAACCTGCTGAGCCATCCCAGCTTTCCCAGAAAGCCTTTTTCTAAAGCCCTGCTCTGTTAATAGTAGATAATATACGGTAAGCCTTTTTGAAATCTAGAGCAAGAGTGAGCAAACTACAACTTGTGTACCAAACCTGACCCACCACCTACTTTTATAAATAAAGTTTTATTGAAACACAGCCACAACCACTCATGTAGGTATTGGCTAAGGTTGCCTTTCAGCTACAATGGTAGAAGTACTTGTGACAGAAATCATATGGCCCAAAGAGCTAATTATGTGCTATCTGACACTTTAGAGAAAAAGTCTGCCAACCCATGCTCTAGACTAGAGGATTCATCACTTAACGTTATATGCATATACCAATCAATCAAAATCCTACTTACTCAAAGTTGAAGAAAACTGAAAGCCATGGGCATTTCCCACACCTGGGGGGGTGGGAGGGTGTGCAGATCTCGAAATTAAAAAACAATATTGGGAAGCATGCTATACACAAACATTTAGCACCTAGGATGGCCAAGAGCAGGGCAGAAGCAAATAACCCAGCACAGAAAATCCAGATTGCATGATTAAGATGTTAGTGATACCAGAGCCACCCTTATACCCAGACACTTCACTTGGCAAGTCACCTCGTGATGTCAGAGAAGTGACATTACATATTCACAGATATTTTGGGTTTACGAGATGCATTACTCGGGCTGACCTAGGGCAGTGGGCTGCCACTCAAGGTCTGTATCTGCTTCCCCACCCTCACCCTCACAGCACCCACAGTGAACTGAAGTCACATACAGACCATCTACCACTGCTACCCTTAACCGCTCTCAGAGCATGTCTCTGCTTTTACAGCACAGTGAGCCTATCAACTGTTTAATTCTCCCAACAGACTCTTTGAAACAAGGTAATGTTATCCTCACTTGAAAGAGACGTGACTTTCCAAAGCTATCCTGCCTCCTCACCTCTGTCACACCTTGCAGAATGGGGCAGCACTTCCCCATTTCCTCTCCCAACTATCAGCTTTTGAGCATCAACTCTTGATTACATGGACACATGCAAGCCCACAGAGACACACACACACACACACACACACACACACACACCCCACCCACCCACCCCAGAATGGTTTTTCCAAGAACTGAGAAAAGCAGCTGAGATCGACAGGAAACATCTTTAAAAGATAGGTATTAGCAGGGCTAAATGTTAAAAGACTACCATCCTGCTTTATGCATTACTAAAATGGATGTCCCCACCTTTGCAGGAACTCAAGGGCTAATTACATAAAATATCAGAAGATGTCTTCCATTCTAAGACATCATCCTCAATTTTTGACAGTCCAGAAGTCAGGCAAAGCCCCAACTGGGTCAAGACCGCCCTGCTCTATCCTATTCACCTGCACTGCACACCACTGGCCCTTGTGAACAGAGACCTGGTACAACCAGGGATGTGTATGGCTACCACCTAACAGCACATTCTCAAGCTGAACAGACACAGGACTAGCACTGACCCAACACTGTGAACCTGGAAGAGCGCCATACACATGAAAGGAGGAGAACAGAAAAAACTCAAAGACTGGCTTTTGAGGCAGGAAACCTCCCTAGTTCGGGCAAGCAGTCAGCCTTTGTGAAAAGAGACAGCCGCGAGAGGAATGGAAGGCACTATGTGTTCTCAGTGCGAAAAGGCACGCCGAATAGGTAGAGGCAAAACTTTACTAGCCCTCTCCTCTTAGCTTTAGGGAAAGAAAAGATATGCCACTACCAGTGTCTAGGCAGGTATATCGTTATATAACAACTACTTCTGCCAGCTGTACACCCACCACAAACCAAATGCAATTCTCTAAACCCACCGGCTAGGTCTCCAAGGTATTCACTCATCAAAGGCACAGTCTATATGACGTTTCCACTGACACAGAATTTTTAATGTTGTATTTATCAAACACTGTAATTTCTAAATACATTTAAAGACTGCTATGCCAAGTTTATTCAAATAAGTTTTTGGGGGTGGAGATACCAAACCTGTTTCTTAGACTTAGGAGTAAAATGTCTGACTAGCCTAAATGGATAATGTGCACTACCTTAAACTGATGCTGGTTAAACATGCTGGATGTCAGACAGACAAACCAAGGTGGATTTAAACCTGGTTTAACTCTATCTGTTAAAAGAAACTATCTTTAACTATTGCTAGAACATGACCAAACAACAGTGTTATAACAATCAAGCAAGTTATCATTTGAAATAAATTCTTTGTAATTAAGCAGTGTGCTCTTTAGAAAGGGAATTGAGTGGGCGAGGTAAAAAGTTAAAACACATTCTTAGACCATGGGAAACATACACAAATACTTTTTGACTAAGCTCAAGAGTTTTCAGTTTATTGTTTTCTTCCTCAGCTCTCACAGGTTTATTTTGCTCTGTCTTTAGTGTATTGTGGATGAGCAAAATTTCATAGAAAACAGTTACAGTGACTGAATAGATATTCACTCATTTCCCAAAATTATGTAGGCCTTAGCAATTTTGTAGCATAGGTTAAAAGTGCAATTTCATTTTCTACTGACTGTGAAGTTCTACTAATTGTCTCTCACTAAAAATATATATATGCAGATAGTAAACTTTGCAAAGAAACTATTTGCATGAAAGTAGCACTAACTTATTTGGGATAAATTCCTTATAGGCTGTGTGCAAACTCTATTACCATTTCCAACAGGAAGGCAAGTACTTACTTCTGGGTTCCCGGGGTCCATCCACTGTAACTTTAATAGCTCTGTGATAGGTGGCTACTTGGGGAGGGTTTGTGAAGACAGTTATGGTCAAGGTGAAACTCTTTCCTGCAGATGTAAAGGGGAAAAATCCACAGTGAATATAAAAAGATAGTGTTGATGATAATGCAGCAGCACAGATGTCCCAAGTGCACTTAAGCGTATCTGAGGAGGCAATGAAACAAGAATTGGGATTCATTCTAAATTGGAACCCTCTGATGGCCACGTTAGGAAGTTACCAAACTCAATGAGTGTGAAGATCATCTTCACTGCAGTACCATAGAATAAGGATCCAATTCCAAAAAAAAAAAAGGCTACTCAGTAACAACATTTGTAATGAAAACAAAAACCCTGATCCCCTTCAGGAGGGTTCTCTTTCTTTCATTTTTCTCCAACATCAGAAACACATCCACGCAGACAATTTTAGAAGTCTATATTTAGGATTAGATCATGACCCCATGAGAGAACAATAGTAAATCACTGTTGATTATGTTATTTACTTCACATGGCTTTAACATTTCATTTGCCTAACTGCACTACAATAAGAAGATGAAAGAGGAAGGTTCTTATGGGAATCATTTTACCAGGAGCCAGTGTCTCCTGTCCTGGCCTTAATGTGCTGTGGTATGATGATTTCATCATTACTGGAACAAAGTTTTTCTCCTCCCTGCCCACCCCTTCCCTAACATACATCCTTGCTGTTAAGTCTTGAAATAACTCCCTGACAGTGACTTATTGTTTGCTAAATGTACAGGACATCTCCCAATATAAATATGAACTTTTGCTTTTCGCAGAGCATGCGCTTCACTGAAATATTACATCTGATGTTTCAAATTAATGAGCTAAAGGTGATGAATAGAGGGAGGAAAAGGCAGGGAAAAGCTTGGTAGCAGATTAGGATGTTTGCTTTCTCCACAAGAAGATACCAGACTCTGTTACATGGACTCACTGACAGTTGTAATCAGTTAGATTTGCAACAGTTAGTCATGTCAGATAGTCAAAACTGCAAACTGTTACAAGACAGGAAAAGGTGGGCGTGAAACAGTGACTCAATAAAACATTCAGCAAGCTCAGGCCAGAGTATTCATTTACCCTGCTCCTGTAACAGACCTTTTAAAAGGCCATTCTCTTTTGCTTTGTTTTTTGGTCAGAAACTGTTTTTCCCTTTACTGAAAGCTGAGGGTATTAGAACACAAATCTTAAACAATATGTATCAATGCAAAGTTGAATGCAATCTTTTCAAAGTTTAATAAGGAACAGGTTATATACAAGGCCTAATGTAGAACAGGTCTTTAACTGTCAAGTCTAGTGAATGGGTTTTCTTTTCAACCCAGACCATGTAAGTTCCTAAAATATGTTTAAGACGCACATCATTTGTTACTCATATATAGTTTTAAGTCTCTTTGGCTATACTTTTCATCCAACAGGAAAAAAGGAAAAAAGGAAAGAAAACAGGAATGTAAGGGGGGAAGGGGAGATGAATATTGATTAGAAACCTAGTACCAGCTACTTCATACACATTATCTCATTTGATCCTAGCCAGTGAAGTTTATCACCCCCATTTCACAAATGAGGGAGAGCTTAGTAATTTACACACACGGCTAATAAGTGGAAAAATTCAGGATCTCAACCCAGTTCTTCCAGACCCTCAAATGAAGGCTCTTCTTTTTAACATTGCCAAAGAAAATAAAAAAAAAAAGTTCATAAGTAATTTATTTCTACATGTGTTGTAATAAGCTCTGTAAGACCAAGAAACAGTTAATATAAATCTACTAACATGTATCTTGGCCAGGATGATGAAAGCATCTATTCTTAAAGTGTCATTAATATATCATAGTTCATCCATTATATACTGGATGTTACATGAATTTAAGTAATTTAATTGTCTCATTAGGAAACAGAATTTATTATAAACATTAAGACTAACCAGAAGAATAAGGCAGCCAGGAGTCTAAACTAGTTACAGAAAACTTGAAGTCCACAGAAATAAGATTAGAAAGTTTGAATAGGAAACCACTGGATTCAGGTCAGGACCTTAATACAATGAAAAGATCTGGAGGAGTGAATGGGCTGAATCCTTTGGTTGAGAGTTAATTTACATTCAACCATAAAAAAGTGCCATTGTGGGTTGGATCAATAGTCATGAGCCAGGACTGTATCTAACAGTGGCTCAGAGTGCAGTGCTTAGTGGACAGTTGTCATATAAAGCACTAATCTTAATAATTAGGGAGACTATATATATATATATATATATATATATATATATATATATACACACACACACACACATATATATATACACATACATACATATACATGCATACATATACATACATACACACACACACATAGTGCAATTGTCCTTAATGTCCGTAAATCACATGCTAGAGCTACTGTCCATTAATTTATCTAAGCTGGTTCTGAGAAAAGTCTATTTGAGACTTTTCCAACTTACTTAGGATATAAAAAGTTATCAGTGCTTCTCCAAAATTCAGAGAAACACCTCATGTAAGAAGAAAAGCCAATCATAAAATTCACCCTGTATGTAACAGCATTTCAGTGTTCAAAGCAGAACCAGTTTTCTATTAAAGACTTCTTTTTAGAAAAGAATTGGATATATTTTTTAAGATTTATTTTATTGTTTTTGACATAGACAGAGAGAACCAGAGAGAAGTGGGAGGGCCCAGAGCCGGCTCCAGAGTTGCACATCATCAGCTCTCGATATGGTTTCGTTCCACATAGGTGGGCGGGGGCCAAGCAGGGCAGGAACCAGGCCGGGAGCCTCCCACGTGGGAAACTTGCCCCTGCGAGAACCAAACTGAGATCCTCCCACATGGGAAGCACACCCCAGTTCAGCATATGGGTTCGCATGAACTGAGGCCGGGATTCAATCCACAGTCCCCAGGGCTGCAAAGTGAGCACTTAACCCGCTGAGCCAATCCCAGCTTCCCAAGAAGTGGATATTGAGAGAGAAAACAAGTATTTAAGTATAACTATGGTCTTCTACAATCAAATCCTAAGGATCAAAATGTACTTTAATAACTAAAACAAAATCAGGGAGGCTCCTTCCACTTTTTATTGCCCCTTCAGAAGGAATGTGAATGTAACATTCCAGAAACTATCACCCTTCTAGGTCATTGGTTCTTTATCTTATAAATAATGACACATTCCTTAAGCCAAATGTTTATGTATTTAGGATTTCCTTAAATTAAAAAAAACTTTTTCCAAATGCTATTTTTTATCAGTCTCCATAAATGATAAAAATTCATGCTCCTACTTAAAAATTCAGGCTCTTATGTACAAAGCTGGCACTCATTAGATTCCCAACTGTACCATCCATGGCTTCATCTAGGAACTAGTTCTGACCTATTTTCTAAAATAAACACAGGAACTGTTATTAAAAGACAATTCTAACCTTACCTGAGGGGATATCAGGAATAAGCCAGGAGGGGTAAGACTATAAGCAGGAATTGTATCCTAAACTGACAAAGTCTCATGCTCCTATATTGTAGGGGCTTAAAAATGCTTGTATATTAAAAACAGCATGCTTGCTGTCAAAAGTGAGGAAGCACACCAAGAAATTTTAAGGACCAAAGTCATGTTAAATACTTCTCTTTTTAAAATAGAGAGGTGCAAAAAGGAAAGGACAAGAGAAAAACATGAGCCACTCCTAACTTAATGCCAGTCTCACTGATGCTCTACTTTTATTCCAAAGCACTTCCAAACTTGTGGTCATGAGATAACTCATAAAGCCAAAGTAAGTAGTGATGCGACTCCTTGATAAACCTAACAGTTTTTCAGTTTCTGAGAGTTTGTTTGTATTTCTACTGGTAAAAAGAAAAACCGTAATAATGTGAGGAACTTGGTGTTATTTTTTTAAATGCTACTGAAAATAGGTAATTTAAATAGCTGGGGGGGGGGGGGGAATACAATGGTAGTAGCATGTTGATCCAGAATTAATAACTTGAGAGAAATGTAGAAGTGTGAAAATCAGAGGAAGCTGCAAAGAGTGTTAGGAAGCAGGTCAGGTACACAGGCAGGTTAAAGGGTTTCCTGCCACTGAAAAATTGACCCATTTTATTTCAAAGAGTGATAACTCAGTGTTCTCTGTCCTCTTTTAGTCTTCATTTCAGCTCGGTATTACTGTTTCCTTTCATATAATGTTAATGTAGTGATATAAAATTCCATTATTAGTGATAAATCAATTTTTCTTTCTCTCTCCACTGGCTCCCCCCATCCCCAATCTAAGTCTCGAAGACAAGTCTGGACCAATTTCTCCATCCCGCCTCTGGCAGCAGACTGTAGCATTTCAGATCCTCCACCAAGTCCTGACTGCTTCAAAGGAAAAATCCTACTTTCTTCAGTTAAGATCATAAGAAATATAGGGGGAGGGGGTCAGCTCTGTTTGGACATAATTACACTTCATCAAAAGAAGCTTTCTTCATCTTCCATGCGTGAAAAGTCTGCAAGCAGTTAAGTCTGTCTTTTTTTTTTTTTTTTTTTAAATATAAAAATTGCTATTTGGGAAACCAGCCAAAACTCAGAAAGCCAATATAGTAAAACAGTGCACACCCTTTGTTTCCCTTTGAAGTTTCTTAAATAAATATGTTGAGGGTTTACAAAGTACACTATCACTTTGCCATCGTTTCTACTCAAATTGATCAGAGAAAAGTTATGCAGCATCTATATAATACGAAAGCAAGATAAATGAAAACACTAGCTTGAATCTGTACAGTAAAATAAAGTATAACGTCCAGTCTGTTAAATACTAAAATTCATTACTCTAGTTAAAAAACAAAGTAATGTTATACAAGAATGTTGTAATTCAGAGCATACAGGTAAATCATCATTTTCCAAATTTTCTTTGATTCTTACTAGAAAAATGAGAAACTTTAATTGTATTGTGGAACCGCACCAGTAACTGACAGAAAAAAAAAAAAAGAATACACACACATATACACTTCACGCCTAATCAGTCAATAGTGAGATAGAATGTGTCATTTTTTTCTTTTAATGAAAGTAAACTAAACCTGATACAGAGATAACCCCTTTAGTTTTGATTCTACCAGAGGCTCTGAGCCTCATTTTATTTCAAACAACTTTTCAGTGACAGTATCTCATTAACATGCATCATTTTTTTTTAAGTTAAAAAGTACAACTTCTTGGCCCTGTTCCTAGAAAGTAAACTAAAACTACTCATCGGAAACAGCCTTGCTTGAATTTCCCTTATCAAGTTTTTACAATGGTAATAATTTGACATCTGATCCAAACTAAACTGCAATTACTGAACACGGTTTAAAAATTGATGCTTCTCATTTCCTAATTCAAACCTGGGTTGAAGTAATTCCTTAGGTCTTCCTCATTTATTTCACCTCAATCCTAAAGTGGTCTATTTTCTCTCTTATTATAGAAGTATTTAAAATGGAATATTAGATTCAATAAATAAATAAATAAATGAACATAATACTTATAATGAATGATAATTAAAAGTCTCTCTATAAAGTAAATAAAGCCAAAAATTGTTTTCTTTAGAGACTTTTTAAAAAACATTAAGCCCATTTATACAATAACTATGAAAATCCTGAAAGGGATTATTTTCTATTTTATGACCTTTTTAAGGATTCCTAATATTTGAATATAGATTCAGATAGTGGAAACCTTTAAATTAATGTGAAAATATTTGTAACCTGATCATTCATCTACCCAGGCAACTCGATATAATCATTCTAACATAAGTAACACATTCACTTATTCAAATAAAAAGCCTTGTGCAAAAAAAAAAAGAGAGATTTTTAAATAGATTCTTATTATAAGAGTGAATTAACTCATAAAGAGGTAACATATGTGATAAGTAAAGCACATTATACTAGCTGTCCTTGCTACCACTTAGAGCAAAACTAGTATTATCAGGAAATTGATCCAATGCTTTCCTTTTTTTCCCCCTTTGCCACTCACTTTACTCAGTTACTTGGCTCCTTATGATTCAGAACTGGAACCTCCAACTGTTCTTCACTCCACCCTATATGCTCACACCCAATGAAATGAGGAATGAGTTCTTCTGAAAACATTGTTTGAATATTCAATATCATAAAACAAATGAAAAAGGCCTGAGTACTCAGAAAAAACACTGAGCTTCATCTGGACATATTTAAATAAAACATCCTATTCTATTCAGTAGAAGAGGGTGCTGATTTGTATACAGACTAGCCTAAATTTCATCAGAGGATCCTAATGTGTTTATCCCATTACCAATATTAAAAGTCAGAGACCTACCTCGTCCACTCCGGCCCACAAATCTCAGATCGTTGAACCTTGCTACTTGGTTTTTCATAACAGCAGAGGCATTTCGGAGCTCAGCAGAATAATTTTCATCATTACCCGCCATGACAGTAACCACAGTCCCATCTGGTACCTCTCCGAGGGCTACCACCTACATAAAACAGGAAACAGAGCAGCAATAACGGCACATCAGAAACACTTAAACACAGAGAATACGCTCTCATTGTGAATGATGTGTCTTATCAGGACTCGGTGCTCTAGTCCAATAATGGCAGACAGGAATGAAATATCTGCATATGAGTTAGGATGCCACTTCAAACAGACCAATGTCTCAGCGCCCACTCATTTCAAAGGCAGGCAAAAGTTTCCTTCATTTGTTGTTGGTTTCTTCACAGAATACATGTATTTTTATTAAATCCCCATGTTAGGTTGTCCATGGGCATTATTACACAGAAGGAAGGCTGATGCCCCATCTGCAGATTGCATCGTACATTTAAGGCACTGCCTGTCTGCAGCTGGGAGCGCCCTGAGGTGTGGTCTCATCCAGATCACTGGCTAAAAAAGAAAGCCCAGTCAGCTGGATGGGAGCAAATTGTTTAGGTGAAACCTTGGAGTTCCTCACTTCATGGAAGCGTAAACATGATGTGGCAGCCAAGACTACATTTTATCTCCATGCTTTGGACTAGATATTCAGCTTTTAATCATATCTCAGGTAATTACTATATGCCCTCTCTGCAGGAGGCCCCAGTGGGGTATACAAAGCCATCAAGAACCTTAAAGTCTAGGTGCAGAATAAAGATATTTAAAGGGCTGATCTGGCCAAGTGGTATATACAGAAAATGCACCCTTCGCCAAACTTCTCTTCTGTTTTGTCCCATCTGCCAGCTTGGAATGATGCAGTGGCCTCCTTACTCTTCAACAAGTAACCTTTGGCAGAATAACTGAGTCAGGTAAGGGCCCAGAATAATCAGTCTTTGAGGCGAGTAAACGTTTTTGTTGCTCCAAAGCTAGAGAGAGGTCACACTTTCAACCACAGTCAGCTAACTTGCAGATGGGAGCCTCTGATGACCATGCAACCTGCTGAGGGAACATGGTGCAGACCCTTCACTGTCACATGGCAAACACAGTATTTTGAAGCCGTGGCCAAGACCCGGCCCCTTGGTAACGTCCATTTTCTCAACTAACTTCCAAGATCCTATACTCAGATTATTTCAGTCTATTCTTCATTCAGCGTTCAGATGCCCTCCTGGTGATTGAGCAAGGACTCCAGCTGGAGTACCAACTACTCTGAAATAACACCCCTACGGGCTTGCCTGTCTGGCCAATATCCCACTCATCCTACTACTACTTCTAGTGGTACTTCCTCCTTTGTCGGGATTTCTGTAAGGCAAACCCAAGCATTTAAAGCCATGCTCCCAATATAATTGGTACATATGAGCACTCTCATCAAAGCAGCTTTCTCAGAGTGTGATAAAACAGACACTATCACTGTACTTTAGGGCTGAATTTCACCCACCCATGAGCCCTACCTAGCCCAACACGCCTCCATTTCCTGTGCTCCAGCCAGGTAACCAAACAAAAAACTTGTCAGTATTTTTTTCACCCTTTTCTCTTAGGCTATTCTTCGATTCCATTCCTCCTTTAGCACTTTGTTATTCAGTTTAAAATCCTAAGCAGGGGTGTCCAACCTTTTGGCTTCCCTGGGCCACACTGAAAGAGGAGTTGTTTTGGGACACATGTGGCGGGCACTGACACTGGTAATGGCTGGTGAGCTAGGCGGACGACCGCAAAGGAATCTCATAATGTTTTGGGCAAGTGTGAGAGTTTGAGTTGCGCCACATTTGAGGCTGTCCTGGGCTGTGCCCGGCCCATGGGCCGTACATTAGACAAGCTTGTCCTAAAACTTTCCTTAAATTACAGAACCCACTTTCACAGTATCCCACTGAACTCAAATGATCCTCATTTCTATGTGCACATGTTCATGTGCATAATGTACTCCTTTCAATATACTAGCCCAAGGCTGTGAGAATCACTCCTAGCAGTCCAGATTACATTAGATTGAAAACGACATGAGTGAGGGAAGGGACTTCATCCGTCTTGTTCACCACTACATGCTCAGCTCCCCAAACAGTGCCGGGTACACAGTGATTGATAAATCTTTTTTAAATAAATAAATGAAAGAGCTCCAAAAAGAGCATCACCTTCCCACAGCCAATATGTGAGGCTACCAGATAAAACTCTGAGAGGGTCAGAATATCTCACTAGCAACAATATGCCTTCGCTTTGAGTCCAGACTAGTTTTCTGACAACTTTTTCCATCCCGAAGGAGAGGGAATCATGCCCACTACTCTTTTCCTTGGAGGAGACGGTACTCTCTTTAATCTGAGAAACCACCCAAGGCAAGGGGAAACCCTTAAGGACATGACCTCCTCCCTGCATACTTGATCTACTGCCTCAAGCAGCTACTGACTAGAGGTAATCCTGTACTCCTGATGGGAGGAGGCAATGTGCTTCTCAATTTTTCAAATTCATCATGCCAAAAATGTGAACATTTGAAAATACTAAAATAATTGACTATGTTTGTCAGTATTCGTCTGAATGTTCAACATTCTTTACACTCAGCATAGTGCGTTTTAACACCTGCTATGTGGTTTCTCTGTCAAAGTAAATATGGAACCAGTAAGCATATTAATGAAGGCAGAAAAGTTGTACTATTTAGAAGAGAATGCACCAAAGATCAAGAGGTCCCTCTTTTCCCTCACTTCTGCTATATATCTGCTATGATCTCACAGAAGTAACTTCATCTCCTGAAACCAGTTTTCCAGTATAAACTGAAAAAAAAAAAAAAAAGTTAAGTCTGTAAAATGTAGAAGATACTATATAAGCACAGAATGTACTTATAATGTACTTTTTGTAAGATGAGGAAGCTAACTTCTGCTTCAAGTCTGCTGTGTGGTAAATATAGGCTCTTATGACCATCCTTAACAAATTCAACTGGATTTATAATTCTTCATTTCATGTCCTGAGATGTTTTACATTGCTATTGAAAGATAATGGATGACTTCTGACAGATTTCAATCCAGTCTGGCTAAATTTCAGGAAAAAAGTGAAGAAATCTGCCCCAATATAAAGATTTTCAAGAGCTCTGGGACATTATTATTTTACTGCATATTTTTAACATAATGGTTTTGGGTTTTTTTAGTTAGAAGAAAAGGAAAATTGATTCAATATGGGAAAATATGAAAGAAAAGATCCTTAAGAGTGAACTATAAAATCCATTTTACTTTGCTTAAGCAGCATAATAACAATCATATTAAATACTAGTACGTCTTACATATTATATTTAATTAAAAACAAATAGGTAATCACAAGTTGTGAGTCTTCCATGAGACTTAGAACTTGGCCTGAAAAAAAAACCAAAAAAAAAACAACCGCTAACACGATATAGTGACAATTTTTCCTGTTATGGCTGAACTCTATTTTCATGGCTAAATATATTGTGGCTTTTTTCTGCTATTTATCCTACCAAATCACGTTGCCTAATGTTTTTCTGAGAAAAAAAAGGGGGGGGGGTTAGAAATTACTGTATTTGACTTTCTATCAATCAGAAGTGTTATTATATGTTTGAGTTTTGTTTTGTTTTTAAGTAGATCTCTGAAGCTGAAAAGTTTCCCTTGGAGCTTCTCAACTGTGTTTATCTAAAAGAAAACCAAAAGAATCAAGAAAGTTTTATACATTTCATCTGTACCAAACCCAACCAATGGGAAAACATTTTCAGGGAGAGAAAGAGAAAATGGTCAAAAATCATTCTTTAGTTAGGAGTAAGCACACATTAAAACCTGTTGCCATACTACCCAATACAAAAATTCTGTTCTGCAAAGAATAATTTCTGATGAAACCTTAACAACTATATTTCTAGGTGTTTTTAAAACATAAAACCTACAAATTCAAGAAACTTCATAGGAAAGAGGGAAGTAACTTTATGTCCTGACATTTCAGAATTGAGAAAGAAGTTCCCTTATTTAGCACACCTCACTATAACTAGCATTTAAATCACATGATATGTAGCCTGTACAAAATAAAGGATATTTAACTCTTGAAAACACTACTGAAATCTTGTATGAGACTCCTTAAGACTAAATTTGTGAATTACTCTGGAAGAGGAGCAATGGAGAATTAACTCATTGAGGTTTTATTATTGAGGTCTTATTATATGGAAGTAAAAATTGCCTGTTACATTGCCATGAACAGAATTCTAGTCTTAACTAATCAATTACTCTTACAGAACAATATTATTTGGCACATTGTACTTGTAGCAAAATTGAAATATATTATTTTTCAAGATGGAATCTCATCAAATCTTTTGTTGGAATAAAAGGAGAGGTAAGTGAGTAACTGCAGTATGGAAAAATTTTATTCCTACGGTATTTATTTAAAGATAAATCTGAATAAAATATCAAAACCTTTCACAAACATTACAATTACTTTTTAGAATTTAACCTAGAATTTAGGAAAACCTGATTGAATTGTACAGAAAAAATAAATACAATATAAAGTATCATTTCATAACTTTTGAAATTATGTCGAAGAGAAATGTGATAAAAATTATTTCACATTAAGCCAGAAATTTATGTGCCATGTATCAAGCTGATTGAAATGATCTAACAATGGATATTCTGAATTTTTTTCTGAGGTGATACAAATGGTAACGTCAAAGGAGAAGAAATAATGAAAGATATCTTACCCTTCCTGTTTTGAAATGTAAGTTTTCTACAAAAATTTCAAATGTGTTTCCATCTAAAAATATTTGTTTCAATTACCTTACCAATAAGCTTCACATATTTGATCCTAACATTTTTAACTTTAAGTAATTTTTATTGCATGTAAAAGTATAATACAAAAAAGGGTCTTCACACAACTGAAATCTAATATGATTTGCATAGGTAAATTTGCATAGCGATTCATAAGAGGCTTAATAACGTGTAATAATGTGTTTTTCTTTGTTTAGGTATAATTACATTCAAAAGGACACAAACATCAAGTCTGATCATTAAATGTGTAAGAAAAATACAACTCACTAGTGTCACATATTTATTACTTGCATACTTATTTCTGAAGAGAAAAATGACCAATAATGTAAAAAAAAAATTATTTTTGAATAGAAATTGCTCCATCATTTTGAAACCCTACTTATGACAAACACTGAACATACAAAGTTAACTATGAGTAATAGATCATATATCTAAAAATGTGTTTTCTTTAACATTGCCAGAAAAACATATGATACTGGTAAATATATAGTCCATTGTCCTCTAACCTAAAACAGTGCAATAGCCTTGACTACTTTTAGTTTTAAAATATACATCTGGACTTAAAATTTCTGCATAGTGTTTCAGCTTGAAGCTATTTAAAGCAACTGGGTTATGAATCCTGAACACAAGGCTTCATGGTGGAAATGCTGACAGACCCTAACATAAGGGT
Organism: Craseonycteris thonglongyai; assembly: GCA_004027555.1. NCBI lineage: Eukaryota > Metazoa > Chordata > Mammalia > Chiroptera > Craseonycteridae > Craseonycteris > Craseonycteris thonglongyai. The sequence goes on from PVKE010001307.1 coordinate 44,678, forward strand.
GCTACTGGATGCAGGGTTGACATATTCTCTCACTATTTCTATCTGACCATTAACTATGCAAACTACTTTTTTGTCACTAGAATTATCAAGGACAGAAAGGCCTGGGATCCTCTAATAGTAAGCCTTAACTATTTTAAGCTTTCACTGAGATACACCTGAAAGAAATGTTAAAAATATTTATTTCCATTTCCTTGACACCTGGGAGGACTGAACATTTCAAAGCTGCAGAACTTTGTTAAAAATACAATGCTAATAAACAACTTTACATATTTTAAAGTATACCAGTTGTTTCTACATTTTTACGTGTCCAGTATAAACGAATTAAGTATTCTTGTATAATCCTCAAACAAGATCGGATGAACAACATAATATAAGACTTAAGACTTAATACATTGTCAATATCATTTTGAAGCACTATTTTAAATTAACATATCAAAACACAGTCTATTGAATTTATTTCTGATTCTCTACAGTGCTGAGCTCAGTGTGTCACAGTCACAAAATATGGGCTTAATAAATACTGTGTTGATTTGAATACCAGATTTATCAAAAATTAAGATCTCTGCGTGTTTTTTAAAACATATTTACCTGTCTGTTAACTACCCAACACCACTGTGGTTTACTTCGTACATAGCTCTAAATATTATAGCCAAACTGCTCTCATCACTTTTAAAACTGAGACTTCTTCATATTATTTCTTCATTGCAGATGTATTTGATTTTGTTGCAAGTGTAGAAAACCCACTTCTCTCAGGCTTTTATCTCAAAAGTAAGGTAAAGAGAGGTTGTGGTTACTAATATTCAGATGAAAACAAAAATTGTTGTCAAAATCTGGATTTTTCAAATAGCTATACACCTTCAGCAGAGACAAACTTCTATATATAAGTGGACTTCAGCTATCATCCGCTATTTCAATTCTGTTAAACACAGGTGTAGGGGTGGGAAAATACTGAAAGTCAAGTTTTAGGTTAACTCAATTTATTTTTAATTAATGTGAATTAAAATATTTACTTTAACATGGCCATGTGTTATCTATGGTTTTGTTTCCTGTTTACAAGTAAAATTATTCTGGAATTATCAATAAGTATAATCAATAGCAAAGAAAGCAATTTCTTTTCAAAGTAATTTTAAAAGGGTGGTCAACCTAAAGTCAAAATCTGAGAGTAGGTCAATCTAAATTGCATTCTATCTTTATGCCAAAAACATCCTTCCTATCTAAAATACTAATGCTCAAAATCAATGCAGCACCATAAATGTAAGAGAATACTTCAAGACAGTTATACCTTCAATAACATGTTCAGCAGAACAAACAGAATGTACATCAGACACCTAAATGATGTCTTTCTTTAAAATGTAAGCAACTATCCTTAAATTTGCACACATCCTTACTTGTGGTGTTACATAGACAAAATATCTACTCACTGGTATTACTTGCTGTTGTCATTCAGGTTTTCTATTTGTATCTGGGTTTTTTTGGAGGGGTGGAAATAGATGTACACTCTCACGTAAAGCTAATTAGAACATTCTGGGTCCCTGAATTTAACATTTATAAAAAGACATATTTTGTACGGAAATTTACATTTCTGCAGTATTCTGGCCTTTGCATATTTCAAGGAAGAAGACAATCTACAAAACGGGTGGTTTGTAAAAAGAGAAATGGGACGGTTAAAAAAAACAAACATGCATACATTTCTTGAGCCAACTGCAAAATGAAACTTGCCTCAGAAAGCAAAATCCTTTTTCCATAACAATTCATTCTCATTTCTGTCCTAAGACCTAGTGAGATACCCAGCTCTAATTGACCTCGACTCCTCTATTCTTCCACTCTACCTACACACCAAATCTAAATTGGTGCGTGGGGGGGGGGGGGGCGCTGGGGATCAACAACTAGGCGCTGCCAGTGAGTGGCCCGTGGGAGTTTAGCCCCAGGGTCCACAGCGGAGGAACTGTCACGATCCCTCCATTTTTCCTCTCTCCCCCAAGGACTCCCCTCCCCTGTTGTCCACTTATCCTAGAACCCAGGGGACCCAGGCCCATCTCAGGAGTTCGGGGGCTAGACAGGGCCGGAAGCCGCCTTCCAAGAGTGCTTTTCTCCCAGTCACACCCATCGCTCCCTCCATCCCGCGTCTGGTTCGGGGCGAGGACTGTCCGAGAACCCGTTTTCCCATCAACCCAAAGCGCGCTCGGACGTGCGCGCTCCGCGTCTCCCCCTGGCGAGGGCTGCCCGGGGCAATCCGGGTCTCGTTATGGACACTCATCTGGCTACTGCTAAAGACCCCCGACCCTACACCCTCAACCTGCCCAGCTGCTGTTGGCGACTCCTGCTGCAGACATCCGCCCTCAGACTAACGGGCCGGGCGGGAAGAGGAGGCCCCAGGGCGCGCGGAGGGCACTCTCAGGACCCGGGGTCACTCCCTCCGCGCCCAGGCCGAGGCCCGAGCCTCCCACGACCTCCAGAAACAAGAAGGACTTTGGGACCTAAGCCCCTGAAAAGTAAGACGACAAATCCGCAAAATTTCACCTCTGGTTTCAAGGCGGGCGAACCGAAGTCATTTCACAGTTTTCCTTCATCCCCGCCAGGCGGGGCGAGACGGGGAGCTCGGTCCCGGGGGATAGAAGTGGCCCGAGCCCCCGCCCCCTCAGCTGGCCCGCTCGCCTCCCGCACTCGAGGATCCAGCGCCAGGGATCCCCTGCCTCGGGACGCGCGGCGACCTCGGCGGGAATTGGTGCGGGTCTGCGAGCCAGCAAACGCCCCCGTCCTGTCTCCCCTTCGCACGCTTCCCTGGTCCGTAGGTTTTTCCCGCGACCCTCCTGGGCACCGGTTCTGCGACCCACGCGCTGCCGCCAGCCCCGGGCGCCCCGCCCCGGGCACGAATGCCCTGCGCCAGCGCCCCACGAACACCGGCCCCCGAGCCCGGGAGGGGCCGGAGCCGCTGGGGCTCAAGCGGTTCCGAGCTGAGGGCGCCGAGACGGGCGGAGGCAGTGAGGCTCGGAGAGCGCGGAATCCGGGGGAGGGGAGGCGCGCGCAGCCCGCGGTGCGGGCCAGCCGGGATGTCGGGGGAGGAGGATGCGGGAGTCCGCGGGGAGAATGCCGGGGATCCTTGCCCCCCGGGGGATGGGGGCGGGGTGGAGAAGGCAGGTTGGAGACGCTCAGAGTGGGCACCTGGGGGATGTTGGGGGAGGGGAGGCGGTTCAGAGGAGTGGGTTAGAACGCCGGCCCGGAGGCTGAAGAGGTGATGAACGATTAAAGGGGACAAGGACTGAGCCGGTGGCTGCGGGCACAGGTGGGAGAGGAAAGGATGTACGCGGGGCCACTGGACCCCCGAGCCCGCTGGGAGATCGGGGGAAGGAGCCCATCCGAGGGTCCCTCGAGCCAGAGCCCTCGAGGTAAGAGGCCTTGGACGCCGTCTGGGCCCTGGCCTCCGCGGTCCTGGAGACGCTGGCGGGCAAGTCCCGCGGCGCCCGGCCGGGGGCGGGGGGGCGCCCGCAGCTTCTTACCTTGAAGGCCACGGGCAGGGTCTTGTTGCAGCGCCAGTGCGAGGGCAGCACGGAGCACAGGAAGTTGGGGCTGTCGGTGCGGACGAGCTCGGCTGGGTGGTCAGCAATGATCTCCACCATGGTGCGGTTGTCGTGCGGCGGCCGCAACCGGGGTACCGCGGCCGCTGCCGCTGCCGCCGCCGCCGCCGCCGCCGCCGCCGCCGCCTCCTGCTGCTGCTGCTGCTGCTGCTGCTGCTGCTGCTGCTGCTGCTGCTGCTGCTGCTGCTGCTGCTGTTGCTGCTGCGCAGCCACCACCGGGCTCACGTCGCTCATCTTGCCGGGCTGCAGGCTGCTGGAGGGGGGGCTGAAGCGCCGGCTGGTGCTCGGATCTACGGGAATACGCATCACAACAGCCACAAGTTAGCGAAGTGGCCGGGGGAGGGGGAGGAGGGTGGAAATGAGGGGCGAGGAGGAGGAAATTGGGGGGGTGGAGGCGAGACGGGGGAAAGGAGATGGAGGTGACGGGGCTGAGGAGGTGAGAAATCAAGTTCGATGAAGCCAACTGCAGAGTGGAGTCTGATGGAGGGCCAGCGGTGGCGATGCGGAGCGGTCGGCTTGGCCGGCGGGGACCCGGGGAGGCGCAGATCTTAGCCGGAGCTTTTGGAACACCCGGGGGGTGGCAGCTGCGAGCGGGTGCGGTGTTGTGTTTGGCCCGCGGAGGCGAGGGGGGTGCTTCAGTTTGCTGTTTAGAGTGGGGTCCCGTGGGGCACCGCGTCCTGGGTGCCCTGGCGCCCCCTCCCCGTTCGAGTCCGCCGGCGGAGCCGAGTGGGTTCGGCAGTCCAGCTTCGGGGCCGGCGTAGCCGAGCGCTGCCCGCCACCGCCGCGCCGCGCCGCGCGCTGCTACCCAGCTGCAGGCGTCAGCCCCGCCGCCGCCGCCTCCTCCGCGGCGGCCGCCGCTCCCCCCGCGCCGGCTGCACGCTCAGATTCCTCCGGCGGCGGCTGCCAGCCCGGCTCCCCGGCTCGGTTCTTTCCTTTCCCTTCTTTTCTTGGCCCGCTCGCCGCCACCTCCTTGCATCCGCTCCCTTCTGCGCTTTGCAAAGTTCCCCTGACCCTCGCGCTTCGAGGTGCCAGGAGGTAAGTCGCAAGCAGCGGAGCTCAGGGCAACGGATCTCGAGGCTGAGAATCGCAGCCGCTGCCGCCGCCCGCCGGCCGCCAGAAGGAGCCCCCCGGACGAAGCGGAGAGAGGCGTCCCGGGTCCAAGGGGCTTTCTCCTGGGCTCGTCCTCTGCTTCTCCCCGCCTCCCACCCCAGGACAAGGGACCCCGTCTAGGTCGGACGGGGTTGGAGCTGAGATGCCAGAGAGCCGCCGGCTGATCTGACTGTCGTTATTTTTCGTTGTAACTTCAGGAGAGGAGGAAGAACATTTCTTGAGCGTCTCTGCTGACTTCTCAGCACTGTTCGCCCTTCCCCCACCCCACCCCCCACCTCCACCGGAGCGGATCCCAGGGGGAAAAAAAGATTTTGCAGGATCTGGGTGTTTTTTGCCTTAGGTGACACACCAAAAAGGTGGGGGTGGGGGGAAACGTCAAAATAGTTTTTAGAAACTCGAGTGGATGGCTGGACACTTTTTTTCTTCTATATTCAAACTTGTTCCTAGAGAACAAGGATGAGGTTTTTGTTTGTTTTTAAGGACTGGGAAACTGTCATATTGGAGATTAAAATAAGTTGCAAAAACCCTTCTAAATGTCTAATGTCTTAACCTTCCACCATTCTGGGGTGGTGGTGGGGGAAATAAAATACAAAATAAAATATGCAAAATGCTTCAATGACTATTTATTTATGTATTTATTTCCCAATGTGGGTTTAAAAAAAAAAAGCGACTTTGGATCCCCCCAAAAGTTGTGGTCGAGAGGATGAAGGAGCGCAGGGGGAAAGCGGCAGTTTTACCTAAAATGTGGTTTTTTGGAGGCTGGGATTTCTAATGATTAGGTTTTTGTGGTTTATATAGACACGACTCTGGCTGAGGCGATCATTACGCTGATGAGAGTCAGAAGCACGTGGGTGTCTCCGACCAGCCTCAAACTCTGAGCCTTCAAAACAAATAAAACAATGTGCGGCGCCCGCAGAAGCCGGGAAATCCGCTCGAGGCTATTGCGCCCCTACGAAGGGAGCACAGGGCCGGTTCCCCTCTACTCTGCGTGCTGCCACGTTTCTTTCTTCCTGTCAAACGCCTTTAAACCTCCCAACGCTTGGAAATGTGCTTGCAAAAAGAATCATCAGCTGTCAAGTTTCAAAGATCCCTAATTGGGGAGCTTACACATTAATAAGTCATTGTATAAATAAATGAAGAATGCCTGGACCTCGGCATATGAAGGAAGATCACTGAGTCATCACCTGTCTCCCCCCATCTTATCTAAAACAAGTCACGTACCCATTAACTGGTGTTTGTATAGCGCAGCGCAAACGCTTCTCACCCTGGTAGCGACCTGCTGCCACGACCCTCCCTCTCGGCTTTTAAAGAATTGCTTCCGCTCGCTGAGCGGGCGCTGTAGCCGGTGCCTTTGAGGGGCCTGGAAGAGCATCGAAAGTGGGGAGGATGGGGAGGGGATCTGCTGCCTGTCACCGCCTCTGGAGCCTGTTTCAAGCTCAAGATGAGCTTAGAGGGCTGCACGCGTGAGTCTGAGACTAGGGGAGCCCTCTGCAAAGCGACGTGCCAGCGACAGGGCTTCCAGCCGCGGGAGCACTGGAGGGGAGGAGGGGAGCTAGACGTGCGCCCTCGCGGGGTTAAGGATGGGGCTTGGCCGGGGGACACTGCTCTCTGTCCTCTCTGGGCTTTATTTTTACATTCCCTGTCTCCATTCACAACCCCTCTCTCGTTACTCTTTCCCTTTACCACTTCCTCTCCGTGTTCTCGCCTGTCCCTAAGATCCCTCCTCACCATCCCCTCCAGCGTCCTAGCCTTTCCCACGGCCGCCTTCCACCCTCGGTGACTCTGAGAAGCATTTTGCACCACCCACTACGACACCTCTCTTCTCCCTGGGACGAGCGCACTAGCGGCCTGCGCACCGCGGCGGAGCGAGACCGGCTTGACGCGCAGCGAGAAGCGGCGCCGTCTGCGCGTGCGATTTTTAATTATCATTTCGGTCACAGGGGAGAGCTCTAACCCTGGGCACCGCCGCGCGCACCGAGGCCGTGTGTTCTCGAAGCCACCTTAGACCTCAAAACTAGTGGTGATGATGATGGTAATGATGATGGTGATGGTGATGGTGATGATCATCATAAGGCCTCCCTTACTCTCCTACCTTACACACACGCATTGGCACTCACACACCACACACACACTTTCGAAAATCCACACGCTAACTCTCATAAATACACAACTCACACCCATACTTATGGATTTTTTTTCTTTTTTGCCTTTTAGCGGGGCAATTCGGGGCGGGGGGCACGTTCTACCGCTCTCTACCAAAGATCTTTGACTTGTTCCCTTTTGTTTTTAAACGTATGGCGGCTGCAAAAGAGGGGGAAAGTATAAGGAAGTGGATTATTTCTGTGGTCAAAGAAAGATAAAAATGTAGCTGCCATAGTAAGTGATGTGCCACCTTTTGTGGCTTTGTCCTTATCCTCCCAGGTAGTCCACAGAAGTGGGAACTCCAAGAAAATTTGGAGACGCTAAGTAAGGGTCAGTGTTTCAAATATGGGCGACCAGACAAGGCTTTTTTGAATGAGGAATTTTGGGCACTTTGAATTTAATCAACTTGGGGACTTTTCCCTTTTCTTTCTCAATCACTGTTTTGTTCTTTCTTTGTTTTACTTGGTGGATAGAAAAATATGCAGGCCTGGATGGTTGAGTACCTTGACTTCAGTTTTTAAGGGCAATTTAATGAATGGTGAATTATTTATTTTAATTAATCGTATCCGGTAATTCAGCTTTATAGCCTTCTCTGGGCATCCTCCCTCCATTTCACCTTTCACTGGAACTAATATAAGCTTCTAGACTTGGATCCCTTAAAATATCCTACAGTTATTTATAATGTGGAAATGAAATTTTCCACTGAATACCCTAACAACATTTCAGGTATCTGGCAAGGCAGATTTTCAGTCTCCTTTCAAAAATATCCTCTTGCTGAACATTCACACTTTCAACTGGAACTGAACGAGACTGGAACTGATGATGTCTTGGCTCAGAGCATTATAGTTAAAGGAAGAAAACATTTTTACAGAACCCCTAAACCAAACTCCTGGTAATAAGTAGGCACACAGGAAAACCTTGAAATTTTACATGCATGTATTTTGTGCTATAGTTTGCATGATCTCACTCAGGTTTAGGTTTTCTTTTACCCTACAGTATTTGGAATAAATCAACCACTAGATTCCTCATCAGAAATATTTATATTTTCTGTTGTATGTTATGGCAAAAAAAGAACATACTTTTTTTTTTCTGAAAATGTGGCTACTCTGAAAGATGCAAGCATAATTTTACCCTTCATGTCCTTTAACACAGGGGTCCCCAACCCCTAGGGCCATGGACCAGCTGTGAGCGAGCAAAGTTTCATCTGTATTTACAGTCACTCCCCATCGCTGGCATTATGGCCTGAGCTCCGCCTTCTGTTAGATCAGCAGGTTCATTAGATTCTCATAGGACTGTGAACCCTGTTGTGAACTGCACATGCAAGGGATGTAGGTTGTGTGCTCCTTATGAGAATCTAATGCCTGATTATCTGAGGTAGAGCTGAGGCTGTGATGCCAGCGCTGATTCTGCATTATGGTAACTTGTATGATTATTTCACTGTATATTACAATGTAATAATGACAGAAATAAAGTACACAATTAGCATGATGCACTTGAATCATCTCAAAGCCATCCCTCCCTCCCCTGGTCCATGGAAAAACCATCTCCCATGAAACTGGTCCCTGGTGTCAAAAAAGGTTGGGAACTGCTGCTTTAACACTTAATATAACTGTTTAGTAACAACACCTGGTAATTCTGAGATGTGAAGTGACTGTTATTTATCTAGTCAAAGACTAAATCCCCAGAATTGGGAACAAAACCCATACTTCTTTCAGATTTCATCTTCTAAGTCCTATATACTATTTTAAATATACTTTTTCTGGATGAAAAGTGAAAAACTCACTGTAAAATCTCAAAACCCATTTTCAATGGACTAGCTAATAAAGTGGAATAACCTTTCAGATACGCAATGGAAAATCGTGGACATATTGATGATCCCTAAAGTTTCTAATGCGTCATATGGAAAAACTTCACAAACAGAACCATCTTTTGCGAGTTTTCCTCTGATCTGTGGTTATGTGAAGGATGCCTATCCCTTGAAGAATTGGCAGTGTCACTAGACCAGGAGTTGTCATACTATTGTCCACGCATGGCATGGGCCACATCTGCCTGATGCCTATTTTTGTATGGTACAAGTTAAGGAAGTTTTTTTGCATTTTTAAATACTTGATGAGGGGAAGCCGGGATGGCTCAGTGGGTTAAGCGCTCACTTCGCAGCGCTGGGGACCAGGGATCGAATCCCGGCCCCGGCCCACGCAGAACCATATGCTGAGCTGGGAGCTCGCCCAGTTCAGTTCTCTCTCTGTCTCTGTCTCTGTATCTCTCTCTCTCTGTCAAAAATAAAAATAAATAAATGAATAAAATAATAAATAAATAAATAAATACTTGACAAAATAAAAGGAGAATAATACTTATGACACATGATAATGATGAAATTCAAATTTCAAGTGTCCACAAATAAAGTTTTATTGAACCACAGCCATATTCATTTGTTTATGTATTGTCTGTAACTACCTTCACCTCAAAAAGCATCATTGTGTCATTGTGACAAAGACTGCATGGCCTTCAAAGCCTAAAATATTTGTTATCTTGTTTTTTACAGAAAAAGTCTGCCAATTCCTACCCTAAAGTGAAAGGCACACGGGACCCTGGCAGAACATGATAGTCAACAGGAGTAGATATTAAAAGATACTGGAATGGAGTATGTATGAGGTCCAGATTAGTTCAGTGAAAAATGCATCGGTTAACTTATTTTTTTCTGTAGAAAATGTTAGCTATTAAGACTAATATTTTTCACTTAGTAATGGTGATGTGCTAAAACAGACAGAAACAAATGAAGAGAGAGTGCTTTTTCATGAGCGCCTTAAGAGCAGTTGTCTTACAGCTCTCTCTGTCAGCATCTTCCATTGTCCTTCATAGTGGGAACACACATAGATGAGAGAAGAGCAAGAAAACTTCCATGTAGTCTGAACATGAAAAAAATAGGTAGGACATTAATAGGTTTATCCCATCTGTTTTATGGATGATTACGAAAGAAACATAAATGAGCGTACCAAGAATATTCTGGTATACAATATTTTCACAAGTCCTGTATATACTTTTAAGACAGTTAGCTTAATAATTTAAGTGATTCCAAAGCTTTCTGATGTGTTTTTCCATTTTAATTTCTGTAGAGTTAAATACTGTCTGATTTGTTTTAGGCTCCGTAAACTTTTCCCTTTGTCAAGGACCTATAATCATTTACATGACTGTAATGAGAGCTGAAATGTTTGTAGTGGAGGGCTTAGCATTATAAACCTTTCCTTGTTGTTCCAGTTAGTGTTCCCATGGGCCGTTTCAGGCATGTATAAGAGAGTGCAGCATTGCTGTAAAAAGACTGACGCTTGACATGTGATCTTTCAGAACCACATTTATGGAGCACCTGTCAAATTGGTCTTCAGGAATGGCACTGACTAAAGTGATGTATATTATGTTTGACTGAAATACCACCTTACTAAATGACACCCTATTTACCTGAAGAGACCAGAGTAATTTCTTAAAAGGGTCTACTTTATTACCCAGGGGTCAGAGAACTAAAACTAATTCTCCCAAATCAGCCCCTTGGTGTTTTGGTGTTGGCAATTGGCCTATGGTGGTAGCAAAGATCTTTGAGAAGTAACGGCATATTATATGTAAAAGTTAACAGAGATCTTTGATGAAATATCTAAGAACATCCTAAAATTATAGGTTTCCCATAGTAATTTAACCAGTCTTTAGGATGTACTTGCATAGTACATTCAAGGCCCCAGAGGTGCTAATTCTAATCCCATTGCCCAGGGTTCTAAAGCTTCACTTAGACTTTGGGATGGTGACCTGAACCATTTGTTCCCTTTCCATGCACTGCCATCACAGTGAAAACCATAAATCACAATACTCTCAGTCCATCTAAGAGTACAAAAATCAGCATTTGTAGCATTTACGCAGTATGGGAAACTTGGATTACAAACTAGAGAGGTAGGAAAAACAGAAGAGAAAAAATTAAAATAGCAAGAGTCTAGGGTGGTCTTATTGGCGATAATCCTAGGGGATATGGTTCCAGGGAACCATCTTAAGTATTTTACTTTTCTGCATGTCATACTCAGAAACTCTTCCTCTAGGGTTTTCCCCCTAGGGCTTCCCTGAACAAAGCTTTTCTCGCAGAAAGCACTTTCTTCTTCCCATTTAACCATGATCAAATTCTATAAGAAATGATGTTTTCCTCGTCTTAGACTTCAAATGAAGTATCTTTTTGTTGGGTGGGATTTATAAGTCACAATTTTTCTTCCAAAACACTTTTCTGCCCCACATGTGCCCACTATCAACTTATTGCCTCTCAGATCCAATTCATCTTATTTATCTGCTCTGCGAAAATGGAGCTGGGCCCTTTAAATACTTCTCTTTACTAGCTGGCATTGACATTTTGTCAGTAGGAGGCATGGAGAAACATTGCAAGAGGGAAGGATTTTGCTCCTGGTCCCTTGTGCTCGAACAGCAGGTTTCTACAACCCAGCACACTTAATAGCTTCTCCAGCTCCTGGCTCCTGCAGCCCACACACATGCAGCTCACCCAGGGCCCAGCTCTGCAAGCTGGGGTGGCATCCCAGAGCCAGGCTCCTGCAGTTCACAGCCACCAGCAGCAGCTTCCCCCAGCATCCACTGCTCTTGGCTATTTCATAGCAGTGGGCCTTTAGTGAGACACCTACTTGTAAACAGCTTTTGCCAGCCCCCTAGAGGGCAGATTTCCAGCAAATTTCACCAATGCCACCTTCTCTGCCATCCAGGGAGCCAAGGCTGTGCTCTCCCAACAAAGTATAGTTCTAAGCCCCTTGGGAAGAAGGGGGAAGACTCTTCCTTGGTTGCTCTCTTTCGGCACTGAGGGTCATGAATGCCCTTATGCCTGTAGTCTTTAGAATCCTCTCTCCTTAGTCCCAGCCAACTCCTTGCTAATCCAATCCCTTGTTATAGTCAACAATTCTTTATATTAAACTTTCTTTATTCAAATCACTGCGTGGTCTCTCTTCCTTTGTTGTTCTCAGACTGATAACATTAAGGTTTCCATTTTCTGGCTGCTAGGATGTTCTTATTCACATTGGTTTCCATTTTGGGCCATTTTATTTGGGTCATTATGAGATCAGCATTTCCAGCATTATATCACATCTATTTAATGATTTATCTCTGCCTGATAGGTATGATAAATATAAATTTAGAAGACATATATTCTTAAGAGAAGAAGATATGGACAGAGTCAAGGTAAAATTGATCAGTATTTCCCCCGCCCTCCAGGTTCCTTTGACATCTTCCATGGAAACTTATGGTCCGTGCTTCTATTAAAATATACATAAATAAAACCACATGCACAAATTCCAGGGCTGCTTCATGCCTCAATCTGATAAAAAGCCAAAGTCAGGGAAAGTAGATAGATATCTTGCAGGATCGGGGAGCAGGATTAGATGATGCTGCCTCATTGCACTTGAAGTCAGAGACTAGGCACTGCTATGTCTGTGCAGTAAAATAAACCAGAAAATACTAAATTAAACAAAATAAATAGACTTAGCACTCCTAATTTTCTCCCAGCTTTTACTACGCTGTATGTATCTTAAATCTTCATGAAAACCTAGAATATACTGTTTCCTAAATCTATTTAAGTATTGCTTATGATCAGACTTACTGGGCTTTGAAGTATTTTTAGAAAATACTGAAATAATGAAAGTGGAAAAAAAAAAATTTGTCAGACTATTAAAGGGACCAACCTGTCTGGAAGGGAATGTTTCCGTGTATTGAGAAAATAAAGTTGCCCAGGCTGCTCTGCTCTAAGTCACAGAGAGCTTTGGTATCATGATTGCTACCTTTGTATATATTTATGAGAAGGAGAATGTGCTTGTAGAAGCCATGCTCTTGGGCCCTGTCCCACTATTCCAGTCCATGACCCTCTTTGGTCTGAACAGGAGAGGTGAATGGGCGCTTCTCTGGGCAAAGCTAGTAGAGTGAGACAAAAGAATGGTACATGTGCAGGGTTGAATCCTATCCTTATTTATTTGAAATTTTGATACTATGTTAATCATGAATCTTGATATAAACTTTGATTTTTAAGAATATTGAGGGGTGGGGAAGCTGGGATGGCTCAGTGGTAAACGCTCGCTTTGCAGCCTCAGGGACCAAGGATCGAATCCCAGCCCCAGCCTGTGTGGACCCGTATGCTGAACTGGGGAGTGCCCCCAGTTCAGTTCTCACTGGAGTGAGACCCCGGCCCAGTTCTTGCCCTGTGCAGCCCCACCCACCTGTGGAATAAAACTATGTGGAAAAACCAATGATGTGCAACTATGGAGACTGCTCTGGGCCCTTCCCCTTTTCTCTGTCTCTGTCTCTCTGTCTCTCTCTCTCTCTCTCTCTCTCACTTGCTGTCAAAAACAATAAAAATAAATCATTATAAAAGAATATTGATGGGAAGCTGGAATGGCTCAGCGAATTAAGCACTCGCTTTGCAGTCCAGGGGACCAAGGATCACATGCTGGCCCCGGCCCATGTGGACCCATATGCTGAACCGGGGTGTGCTTCCCATGTGCAAGGCCTACAGTTTGGTTTCTGCCCTGCATGGCCTCCACCCACCTGTGTGGACGAAACCATGTTGAAAACTGATGATGTACAACTATGGAGACTGCTCTGGGCCCTCCCCCTTCTCTCTGTCTCTCTCTGTCTCTGTCAAAAACAATAAAATAAATCTTTTAAAAAAGAATACTGCATTAAAATGTTACCTTGAGTAATGGAATTCTTGGAACCTCCTCTTTAAATTTTGCACCCAAGGCCAGTGCCTCAATTCATTTCACCCTCATCCTGGTCCAACCCTAGCTGGCCTCCCTGCTTTGTCCCCATCTTTCCTTTCCTTAATGTCTTACTAAATGTAAATACAAATTGCAGTAATTCTACATTCTCCCACAAAAGAACACGTAACTTTCAGTACTCAACTGAAGTTTCAATAGTAGATATAACAGAAGAATTTAGGCTTTGATAATGTGTAAGGGTGTTGTGTGTGTGTGTTTACTTGCCTGTTATCACTCTTATACAACAAAAATACAGATTATCTGCTTTTTATTATGCAATTTGAGAAAGTTAAAAATGTGCCTTCTTTGTTTTTCTTTTTTCTTTTTTTATTGTTAAATTTATTGGGGTGACATTGGTTGGTAACAATTACATAGGTTCCAGGTGTACAGTTCTACATTACATCGTCTATGCATTGCATTACGTGCTCACTACCCAGAATCAGCTCTCCCTCCCTTCTTTGTTGTTTAACTCCATTTTAGATCTTCATTTTTATTTAAATGAAATATGTTGCAAACACAATACATTTAAAGCCTCTTTCATTTCTGTAAGTATATCTTTGGTGTTAAATTAATTAAATTCTTTTAATAAACTAAATGGATTCCATCGTCAAATCTTTACAAGAATTTTGTAAGAGATAATTCCTACTGGTGCCACTGTGAATGTAAACTTACACCCAAGTGGAAAAAGAATAACACTAAAAAAGAAAAGTTTGTACTTGGCCAGTGTTCTTTCCTCTGTCACTATAGTTCTTTTTCTGTTAATTCAAATCTCTGCCCAAAAAATATATTTCTATTTCCTAAGTAAAACCTCTAACTTTCCATAGTGTTTGATGACCAAATTTGAGACTTAACTATGACATGTTGATTCTTTGGCATTCGGAAATAGAAATTTCTCACATGCCATAAAAATCTAACTCTTCACTTGTCTCTTCCTAGCGGGTCTTACTTAGGATTTTGACTTCAACATTTAGACCAGGTTTATATACCCTGGCTAATCAACAAATCTGAAATCTTATTTGATGACACTATTCTCATTTTCAAGTAAGAGAGAAACTGATGAAATGTTCCAGATCTTCATTGATTCATTTCGTTTCCAGCTTATTCTCTAAGATTTCTGAAAATGTGGGTTGCAGCTAGTATTTTCATTGAGTCTTCTGTTTTCAATTTGCTTCACTTCTGTTTATTCTTATTGAAGGATATTATTATGGTATGCCCATAATTCTAAATATGGAGACTAGCTGAACTGTTACAATTTATTACATATTGTTACAGTCCTTATTTTTCTCCATCTTGGTTAATAATACCACTGTATAAAGAACTGTGAATTCCATAATGGTAAGGACAATATTTGTCTGGTTTACAAATAATCCGAAACCACATCACAAAAGTCTAGGAAATACCATTCTTAGTGTATTCCATTTATACATGATGTAAATAGTGTCCCCAGCAATGGTGTAACATGGTAGCCCTAGACAGACCCACAGCTAGCATAGGCCTAGCACATAGTTGATTGAATGAATGAATATTTCCACTTAGGCAGAAATTTAGTGTTATGATAAATTCATCTTCTCCATCATTGTCCACTTCTAGTCTATCACCTAATACTACTAATGTTACTTCCTGAATATCATTCATGTCTATTTTCTTTCCATCTCCATTATCACTGTCTTTTTAGTTCAGGCCTCTACCATCTTGAAGCTCAACTGCAGTAGATCCCTAATTTGTCTTCCTGATTCCATTCATGCCCATCTCAATTCCAACCCATCCTTCACATTGCAATCAGAGTTCATTTTTTAGAATAGCATTTCAGTCATGTTATTGCATTGTTTAAACTCCTCAGTGGCTCCACGTTATCTATCACATAGGGTAAGCTCCTTCATGGTCTGGCTTTTTCAAGGTATCATCACAGAACCATGAAGTATAAAAGGTGAAACCTACATTTGAAAACAAAAATATGAGAAACCTCAACTCCCAGACCTCCTAATAGCCCTTGTCCCAAACTCAGCCACAGTTTTCTCTCTCATGAGTGCTATTCTACCCCATCAGTGTTATTAAAATTTGCATTTACTTCCTTTATTGCACTATTATCTGAATTTTCTGTTCACAAAAATAT
Source organism: Craseonycteris thonglongyai (assembly GCA_004027555.1). Lineage (NCBI taxonomy): Eukaryota > Metazoa > Chordata > Mammalia > Chiroptera > Craseonycteridae > Craseonycteris > Craseonycteris thonglongyai. The sequence continues at coordinate 60,394 of PVKE010001307.1, forward strand.
CTCCCCGATATAGTATAAGTTCCTTGAAGACAGGGATTGGTTTTACTCATCCCCTTAATCTTTAGCACTTAGTAGAACATCTAGAATACAATAAATGCTTACAAATGTTTGTTAAAATGAGTCAATGAATACGGTAAATAAACACTTAAAATCCTATTTAGACCTGAATTTGCTGTTCTTTAAAATATAACTTTTCATGTTGTTAAATTTTATGGTTCTGACTGAAGTGATCAAATATTGATGAGTATGTAGAACAATGGGAACTTCCTTGCACTTTATTGAAAATGTGAACTGGGGAAAAAGACTTGAGATAATAGTATATCATTACTTATAATAGTAAAGCTGAAGCTACATATGCTCTGTAACAGCAATTTCACACCAAAGTAAACCACCATAGCTATGAGACACATGGTGAATGACAACATCTTGTATGTCATAGTGCAGTAAAGAAACGAGAGGCTTGTGCTTGGAGGCAAGGGAGTACAGTTTCAGCCACCTCAGCCCACACTGTGTCCTTGAGTGCTCAGGGATCAATATCTCAGCACTTGTAATGGTGGTCTTCCAACCCAGTCTAAAGTGGTTTACTGTATTATTTACGAGTATACAGGGATGCCAGGATAGTTCAGTGGTTGAGCATTTACCTCACAATTGCAAGGTTTGGGGTTTGATTCCTGGCCCTGGCCCGTGCAAACCCATATGGTGAATTGTAGCACAACTGGCAACTGCCAGAATAACCCGGTGATAAAGGTTCCCTCCTTCCATGTGGGAGGCCCCAGTTCAGTTCCCAGCCCACATGGCCCTACATCCACCTGTGTGGAACAAAACCATCTCACAGTTAATGATGTACAACTATGGAGACTGCTCTGCGCCCTCCTCCTTCTCTCTCTCACACACACTATCTCGCAAAACAATAATAAAAGAAATGTGTGTTTTTTTAAACCAATATTCATTCTGCCTTAGAAAATAAGAGAAACAAGTAAGGTAGATAAATGAAACTAAATATGGAAGCAAGTAGCTTGTGAGATATGTTTGAAATAAAGGAAGTATAACATAAGTTTGCTTAACAACAATTGGAAGGCATAGAAGGAGCAAGCGTATCAAATATTCATAATATACTAGATTTACATGAGATAATCAATTTGTTAAGATCTTAATTTGGCATCCCGTTTATGATATTCTGGCCCATGTGGCCTCTGCTCAAGAAACTCTCACTGCTCATCAACCTAATTGGCAGGCTGCAGCTGTTCCTGGCGCACTGTAAACCAGGATTTATTGGTTCTAGACACTTGTCTTCTGGAGGGATCTCTTGCATAAATCTCAACTCTGGCTTCTCACTATACCAACGAGGAAAGGTTGATACATCAAAGAGATGAGATTTATAAACTTTGCATAATTCAGAATTTAGGTAGCATAATCCTTCCACCCTAAGTATATAAATCTACACCATCTTTATCCCCTTGCTTCACCCCCTGTTTCAATTAATTCAATAAATCATGTTATTCGAGAATTTTAATCTGATCTGTAAACATTTTGTTTGGTGACAAATAGGTTGCCTTAGTGTTCTTAGAAGCTAACATTGCATCAGTATAATTTCTCACATAATACTGGGTACCATGTACCTCTAACAGGATATGAAAACTTTCCAGGAGCACAGATAGTTTTAAGAATTAATTTCCAAATCCTCAAAGTCATATATTTATTTATTTATTTATTTATTTATTTATTTATACACACACACACACACACACACACACACACACACACACACACACACCCCTTCCTAAAAGTGATCTGCTTGGGAATTTGTGTTTTCTCTTTTTAGATTTCCATTCCCCACTTTACAAAATAAAGGCTACTTATTCGTTACCTTTCCTTCCTGTTGTGTATTGCCTCGGGGTCTATAAAATCTCCTGGTTGCTACACAGAACCTCTATTAATTAAGGCACCAAAAGCATCATTTCACTCAACTTCTTAAGAGATGCATTCACAGCATTGGTGGTATAGTGGTGAGCACAGTAGCCTCCTAAAAGATGCATTTCAAAAAAAAGTTTAACTTGCATATTCAACAAATAATTATAAAGGGGATGCCAGGATAGCTCAGTAGTTGAGCCCTTGCCTCACAATCACGAGCTCTGGGGTTTGATTTTCTGGCCCCGGCCCGTGTGACTCCATATGCTGTACTGTGACACACACAACTGGTAATCGGCAGGAATGGCTCCATGGCAAAGGTTCTCGCCTCCCAATCGGGAGGTCCCAGTTTGGTTTCCACTCTACGTGGTCCCACATCCACCTGTGTGGAATGAAACCACGTCACGACTAATGATTTACAACTATGAAGACTGCTTTGAGCCCTCACCCCCTTCTCTCTCTCTCCTCTCAAAACAATTTTTTTTTAATTATAAAGATTATAAAGTATTTATGTTGTTTTTGTCAATTATATCCTATGGCAATACTAATAACTTTTTTAAGATTTATTTGTATTGTTTTTGACAGAGAGAGAGATACAGAGACAGAGAGAAGGAGGAGGACCCAGAGCAGTCTCCACAGTTGCACATCATTTGTTTTTCCACATAGTTTCATTCCACAGATGGCCGCAGTGCTGCACAGGGCAGGAACTGGGCCAGGGTCTCACCCCGGTGAGGCACTCCCCAGTTCAGCATAAGGGTCTGAACGGGCCGGGGCTGCAAAGGGAGTGCTTAACCCACTGAGCTATCCCAGCTTCCCCAACACTAATAATTTAAATCAGAAATATTTTAACAGAAACTTATGGACATAGAAAATTTAATAATTTCTGTCAATTTATGTATCTATTTTTGCTGCTGAGAAATAGGCTAGTATGACTAATTGAAGACTTTAATGTATAAAAATATATTATATTATATTATATTAAGATACTTTCTGTTTGGGACGTGTAACAGAAATGGCATGAAAAGAAACAATGTATAACTTTTGACTGATGGAATCTTGATTCTTTTTTTTTAATGGATGAAGGTAGTTTCATATTACTATGGTATTTAGCTTGACCTGAATACCTCTGAAAGAGTATGCTTCATTTTTAAATGTCAATATGTATTTATGATACATTGGAAATGGCATTTTTGGCAACTATTTTAACATATAATGAAAAATGTTAGATGTTTTATCAGTCAAGTTCAATGAATAAAACAGAAACATTTTCAGATATTGTTCTTTTAACAGAGAGAATTGAATAAAGGTATTTACAGGCTACAAGAAAAGTTGGGAAGTCAACAGAGATTATGAAGCAATTCACAGGTTAGCAGCAGCTTGAGTTGTTTCCAATATAAGACCATAGGAACAAGAACAGTAGGTCTTGTTCCCATAACTTAGAAAGCAGGAAGGGCCACCTAAAAGCCAGAAGCCTGGTGGGACCTCACTGAGGTTCCAGGAACTGCCGAAAGAAGAGTTATTTAGTATAATATGGAGCCACAGAGGCAATACGGCTACTGCTTCTGACACTGCCTGAGGCTGAGTGAGAAAGAAAGAAATTCTCTGGCTTCTCCCTTCTGTATGTTCTCCAATCTTCCATTAGTGCCTCTACCGGCTAAGTCTGCCTGAGGTAAGTAACTTCCTGAAATACACAGCAGGACAGAGTAAGGGAAGACAAGTAAGTGTGGCCAGCATAGATGTGAACTGAAAACTGAGCAAGCAGTATAGATCTCTACCTCACGTCATATACAAAGAGTAACTCAAAATGAGTCCAAGTCCTATATGTAAAAGCTAAAACTATAAATCTCTTAAGAGAAAAAGTCGATATAATTTTTGTGACTATGAAGTATAGTGATCTATTAGGCAGTGGCTTCTTAGATATAATACCTAAAAGACAAGCAACCGAAAGGAAAAAAACTAGATAAATTAGACTTTATCGATATTAATAACTTTTGTGCTTCAAAGAACATTATTAAGAAAATAAACATACAACTCACAAAATGGGAGCAAATATTTGTAAATTGTATGTCTGATAAGTATCTAAGATCCAAATATACAAAGAACTCTTATAACTCAACAACACCCGCCCCCCTCCAAAAGGCAAACAACTCAATTTAAAAATAGGCAAAGGATCTGAATAGACATTTCTTCAAAGAAGAAATGCAAATTGCCAATTAGCACATGACAAGATGTTCAATATCATTAGTCATTAGAGAAATTTCAATCAAAAACAATGAGATACTATTTCATACTCACTAGGATAGCTATAATAAAAAAAAAGATGGACAATAAAAAGCATTAGATAAGATGTTAGAGAACATTGCTAGTGGGAAGAAAAAATAGTGTAGCCACTGTGGAAAACAGTTTGGCAGTTTCTTAAAAAGTTAAACAGAAAATTACTATAAAACACAGCAATTACACAAAATACCTATACAGAGATATTCATAGCAGCATTGTTCATAACATCCCAAATGTGTAAACCACTCAAATATCTATCAACTGGTGAATGGATAAATGCAGTACATCCACTCAATGGGATATTATTGTCATAAAAAGGAGTGAAGTACTGACATATGCTGCAACATTGATGAATATTGAAAACATTATACTAAGTGAAAGAAGCCAGATACAAAAGACCACATATACACTGTATGTTTCCATTTATATGAAATGTCCAGAGTACAGATGGAAAGTAGATTAGTGGTTCTAGCGGCTGATGGGAGGAAGTAAAGAAGAGTGACTGCTAATGGGTATAGGATTTCCTTATAAGATGATGAAAATGTTCTGGAATTAGGCAGTGGTGATCATCGCACAACCTTGTGAATATACTAAATAAAAACAACACTGAATTGCACACTTTACAAGGGTGAATTTTTATGGTATGAGAATTATATCTCAATTTTTTTTAATTAATTATTTTTTTAAATGAATGAGTGGGCCCACTGTTTTTCAGAGTTCTATTGGGTGAAAGGACCTATAGCACTTCAGTTGGGAAATTATTCCCCAGAGAAATCTGTACATATGTGTTGTAGGAAAATATATGGGAATGTGGAACGGCTCAGCGGGTTGAGCGCTTGTCTTGCATCCCCGGCGTCCAAGGATTGAATCCTGACCCCGGCCCATGTGGACCCATATGCTGAACTGCAGTGTACCCTCAGTTTGGGTCTCACCAGGGAGAGCTTCCCATACGGGAGGTCCCCACTGGTTCCTGCTCTGCTCAGCCCCATGCCCAGCTGTGGAATGAAACTATGTAGAAAACTAATGACGTGCAACAATGGAGACTGTCTCTCTGTCTCTCTCTGTCTCTCTTTGTCTCTCTCTCTGTCAAAACAATAAAAATAAATCTTTAAAAAAATGAAAAAAAAAGAAAATATGAATATTCACAGCAGCACTGGAAAACATCAACAGTGGCAGGATAGATATATTTTGGAATATTATGCCATAGAATACTATCAGCAGTGAAAATGAATGGACAATAGGTACAATGTCATAGATGAATCTCAAGAACCTAATGTTGATTTAAAACAAAGAATTGTGGGGAGGCCGGGATAGCTCAGTGGGTTGAGCGCTCACTTTGCAGCCCCAGGGACCGAGGATCGAATCCTGGCCCCGGCCCATGTGGACCCATATGCTGAACTGGGAAGTGCCCCCAGTTCAGTTCTCTCTCTGTCTCTGTATCTCTCTCTCTCTCTCTCTCTCTCTCTCTCTCTCTCTCTGTCAAAAACAATTAAAAAAAAACATTAAAAAACAAAACAAAACAAAAAAACAATGAATTGCTTAAGTATAAAGACATGTAGGAGAATTATCATACCAATGCTCTTTGTAATAATCAGAAAAGAAACTACTCAACTAACATCAACGGGAGAATGAATGGGTAGATAAATGAATAGATATATTGACACTTGGAACACTACAAGGAATGAGAATGAATAAAGTTCATTTACATGTAACAATAAAAATAAATCTCATTTAGAAAATGTTAAATGAAGGAGAGAGTGCCTGTTGTATGACTCTCTTCATAGACCATTTAAAACCAAGTGAAACTAACCTGCAAGGTTAAAAGGATAGTGGTTACTGCAGACAAAAAGGAGGATACTGACTATAATTAAGGTGTCCGACAGGGGGCTTCTGAGATGCTGATAATGCTCTGTTTCTCTATCTCAGTGGAGGTTAAATGGATGTATTCACTTGTGGAAATTCATCAAGCAGCACGATTATGATGTGTTTATTTCTGTATTTCATGTACCAAATAAAAGTTCAAAATGAAAACAACCAGGTGCTAAAGAATTAGTGAAGTATGAAACCATTGATAGGAAATTCAATAACACACAGAATTAAATAATCTATTGGAGAAACTACTATTTGGTAAAGTTATAGTAAAAAAACCCAAATTCAAGCTTGTGGTTTCCTCTGAAGTGGATCAGAGACCAGATCAGGGTTTCACAGGTAGCAATGTTTTATTTTACATGCAGGGTGGTAGGTAGACAAGTATTCATGGTATTACACTCAAAATATTTTACAAATATTCTTTTGATACTACTCAATATTTAATAAAAAAAATTTTTTAAGTTTTATAGTCCTGAATATCAAAGTCTATCATTTAAACCACATATATTTCCCAATGTTGGATTAAGCTAGAGATTGGTTTTTAAAAATCTGTCATTTTATGGGAAGCCAGGATGGCTCAGTGGGTTAAGAGATCATTTTGCAGCGCCGGGGACCGAGGATTGAATCCCAGCCTGGCCCATGGGGACCCATATGCTGAACTGAGGAGTGCCCCCAGTTCAGTTCTCTCTCTGTCTCTGTCTCTGTATCTCTCTCTCTCTCTGTCAAAAAAATAAAATTAAATAAATAAATAAATACATAAATAATCTGTCATTTTTAGTATCTTTAAATACAATTAATTATTCTATTTGTGGAGTCAAGATATTAGAAAAGCCAACATTTTTAGGTAAATGCTATGTGAACCAGTTAACAAAGAACAAATCCATCTATTAGTCCACTTCCAAGTATAAACAGTTGCTAATTCAGAAGATTGTATTCCCAAATTTTGTTTGCAAAAGGATATTTGAGGATTGGGAACATTTTCCCACAAAACGACATTACAAATATTGGTCAAATTCCCATTGGCTTTGGACAGCCTATTTTAGCCTGTAATATAACTAAATATAATACTGAGAGCCTTATATTCTTCCACTAATTTTGTGGAAAATGAGGCCCAACTTCTACCTGAAAAGTCAGGATGCCAGAATATAGCAGCTCCTACTTCAGTAGCAGCCGGTCAGTCAGGGATCCGTCTTCCTTAGTGTGTGAGGGGAGAGCTTTCCACCCCACAGTCAGGTTCTCTTGTGAAGGGACCCCGCTGAGGCAGGAGGATGGGTGCTTCTCTAGATAGCAGAGGAGCTGTGTGGGAAACGCATCAATCAAGTGGGGTCATATTGTGGACTTCACTGAAAGCTTCCCAGAGCAGTTGAGAATTTATGATAGTAGAGAGACGATTTCATAAAAATTAAGCTGAAACCCTTTCCATGAAGATGACGCCTAAGACAAAGAAGGAAACCCCTGGCTATCCCAAAGCCGAAGCCAAAGCAAAGGCTTTGAAGGTAAGAAAGCAGTGCTGAAAGGTGTCCACAGTCACACACACAAAAAGGAGATATGCACATCACCCACCTCCCCAAGGCCCAAGACACTGTGACTCTAAAGGCAGCCCAAATATCCTGGGAAGAGCGCCCCCAGGAGATGCGAACTTGATCACTATGCCACCATTAAGTTCCTCTAACTATGGAGTCAGCCATGAAGAAGACAGAAGACAACAATACACTTGTGTTCACTGTGGATGTCAAGGCCAATAGCACCAGCTCAAACAGGCTGTGAAGAAGCTGACACTGACGTGGCCAAGGTCAACACCCTGATCAGGCCTGATGGAGAGAAGGCACATATTCAACTGGCTCCTGACTATGCTTTGGATGTTGCCAACAAAATTGGGATCATCTAAACTGAGTCAGTTAATTCTAAATACAAAAAATTTTCACTGTAAAAAAAAAAAATTAAACTATTAGTTATTGAGTATTTACTCTGTACCTAGGATGTTTTCTAAGTTGCTTATATACATAAACTCATATATTCCTCACAACAACTTTAGAAGTAGGTCATTTAACATCCTCATTTTCAAATGAAGAAACTGAGAGACAGTAGTATTTCACCAAATATCACATGGTTAGTAAATGGTAACGCCAGATGTGAACCTAGTCTTCTGATTATCATTTGTTAAGTTCTATTGTGTAAATGCTCCTGTCACAGGTGACCTTAAACCAGTGGTCCCCAATCTTTTTGGCACCAGGGACAAATTTTGTGGAAGATAATTTTCCACAGACTGTGGGTAGGTGGGGGGCGGGGGGATGATTTAGGGATGATTCAAGTTCATTACATTTATTGGGCACTTTATTTCTATTATCATTACATTGTAATATATAAATAATCATACAATGCACCATAGTGCAGAATCAGTGGGAACCCTGAGCTTGTCTCAGGCAACTAGAGGGTCCCATCTGGGGGTGATGGGAGACGGTGACACCCGAAGTGTGCTGCTTATGTCCAGTCTACTCCACAATCTCGTTTTGGTGGCTGTGACTGCAAAAAACCCTGCTTCACAAAGACAGGATGTTGGAAATGGAAGCAGGCTTTTCAGTGCTTTTGTGGCCACTTCAGGATATTCCACCTCGCCTTTAATGCAGAACGTATAGACACTTGAAGTTGTCTCGGACATACTTAAGGCCACCGTCCTTTGTGACAAGCGGTTGATCCTCTTCTAGCACAGACAAAGCCTATTCACCTGACTTATTCACAAATGGCCGTGGATCCATTCCTTCCCAGCTCGGGGATCTTATGTGGTTGGGGAGTAATGCTCAAACTCTCCTGAAAGCTCAGCTAGGTGATCATGCACCTGCTGGGAGAAAGAAGGCCCTGCCTGGCTCAGTCTCTTCCAAAATCTCTGCTAATGTTTGAAACATGTCAAAAATCAAAAATCCCAGTGTTTACTTATTGCCCCCATTAATTCCAGTTGGGCTCTGAATGCAGCCACTTTATCTGCCAACTTGAACACAGTTGTCATTCTCCTCTGAAGGGACAGAATGAGTTCATTGAGCAGGTTCAATATGTCACACAAGTAAGCAACTTTTGTGACCCATTCTGTGTCACTGCAATGTGCTACCAGTGGTGACTGATTTTCTAAAAGGAATCTCTGGAGCGGCTCTTGTAACTCAAAAATGCTGGCCAATGATCTAACTTTAGAAGCCATCTCACTTCTATATATAAGAGAAGATGTGAAAGATGCTGGGACAGCTCAGCAGGTTGAGCGCTTGCTTGGCAACTGTGAGGTCCAGGGATCAAATCCTGACCCCAGCCCGTGAAGACCCATATGCTAAACTGTGGTGCAACTGGTAACTGCCGAGCCTTGCAGGGAAGTTTCAAGCTTCCTGTTCGTGAGGCACCCACTTCAGTTCCCACCCTGTGAGGGCCCACATCCACCTGTGTGGAATAAAATTATGTCACAGCTACTAATGTGCAACTATGGAGACTGCTCTGGGACTTCCTTTCTGGGACCTCCTTTCTTCTCTCTCTCTGTCTCTCTGTTTCTCTCAAAACAAAATGAGAGAGAGAGAAGATGTGTGTGCTCTGCATTCATCTCTTCACAGAGCTGCGTGAACAGACGTGAGCTAAGGGCATGTGCTTAATGTGCTTGATAATTTTAATCACATCCTGCAAAACATTGTTAAGTTCAGGTGACATATTCTGGCTGGCCAGCATTTCTCTATGGATGACAGTGCGGAGCCTCATGTTCAGAAGCCACGTCTCTGAGTAGTGAAACCAGAAAGCCGTCCAGCATGGCAGCCGCACCAGCCATGCAGATACCGACCCAAAATGCCCAATTCCGTTTTCCTGATCCGAACTCATTCAAAGACCTGAGAAGCTCTGCAGCTGTAGTGTTGGTTGGCAACAAAAGTGCACATAACATACCCTCATGCACATCCTCCTGAAAAATGTATCGCACAAAAGCAAGCATTGTCGCCTTGTTGTCAATGTCGGTAGACTTGTCAGCCTGGATTGGGTACCACGGTGACTCATTAATTTCTCTAACAATTGTGCCTCAATATCCTCTGCTAATTTATCAGTTCGTCTAGTCATGGTGCCAACCGAAAGAGGAACACGTGCCACCTTTTGAACTGCAGCTTGTTGAAAGTTCACAACAAACGTCCTTAGCAGCAGCAGGATCAACTCTTCACCAACAGTACAGGGCTTCTCAGCTTTAGCAGTGCTGGTAGCCACTGAGAACGATGCTCTCGGTGCAGACACATTTGATGAAGTGGTGGCCTTCAATAATTGCTTCTGTCCTTCATGTTTTTTTCTTTTGGAAAAACTCCAAAGACGTGTCTTTTAATGCAAGGTGCTTGGTCTCCATGTGGCAAAGCAGTTTTGAAGGTTTTATGGTTTCATTGGACAGCCGGTCGCCACATATTATACCAAACAGGCTTAGAATGTGAATCACCTGTTGCAATGAACCCATAATTTAAGTAGGACTCTTGGTATTTTCTTTTACATGTAGCTTTCTTTTTGTTGGAGTCTTAGTGTCTTCTGCTGTCTCATCATTGGGTCTTTCCCCCTTTCCAAAGAAGTTCTCCAGTGTGTTTGTTTTTTAGTCATTTTGGCTAGGGCTAGCTTGTGGGCTTACCAAAACCGTGACTGAGGCTAGTGTATAGTGTGGAAAAGAGGCAGAGATGAAAGTGGTAAATAAAATAATGGGCGGGCCACACACAGACTAAAGTAAGTGTTGGATTCTGACTTAAAGCTGCCACCAGATGCAGCTGTACAGTTGAAGTACATCAACTCACTTGCCACTAGAAAGCCTGCCACCAGATATAGATTGTCACTTACCACTCACTGATAGAGTTTTGATGAGTCTGTAAGCAACTGATTTATTGTGGTCTCTGTGCAGTCAAACCTCTCTACTAATGTTCATCTGTATTTGCAGCCGCTCCCCAGCACCAGCATCACCGCCTCAGCTCCCCCCTCAGATCATCAGGCACTAGATTCTCACAAGGAACACTCAACCATGATCCCTCAAATGCACAGTTCACAATAGGGTTCATGCTCTTATGAGAATCTAATGCCACCACTGATCTGACAGAAGGTGGAGCTCAGGTGGGAATGTGAGCAATGGGGAGCAGCTGTAAAAACAGATGAAATTTTGTTAAATCATCTCCCAGTCACCTCCTGCTGTGCAACAGGGTCCCTAAGAGGCTGTGGCCCTAGGGTTGGGGACCCCTGCCTTAAACTAACAACACAATGTCACCAAGCACTGGGTTGAAAAATTTATGCATGATTGTTTCAAGCAAACTGATATGAGCCAGTTCTAGTGCAAAATGGAACAAAGATTTACAAGTGTTTATTGTTTATAGGAAGTACTATGCTAAAGCAAAAAATTGTTTAAGATCCAGTTCTTGCCCTTATGGTAGTGATAGTATGAATGAAGACAATATTTACAGTTATGAAATATTAAATAAAACATATCTAACCTTATAAGAGGAATGATAGTTCACATTTATTTGCCAAATAAATGTTATAGATGCTTTTAGAAATAGAAAAAAATAGCAGTGGTCTTTACGAACAAGTACAGTTTCATGGATAATTAATAAGTTATTAAGTCATTGCAGAGTTCATATCAGCTCAGGTCACTAATTCAGACTACAAAGAAAAATTGTAGAGCCTCTCTCAATGAAAATTTTTCCAGTGAACTGGATCAGTTTCAACACTGGTCTGACAAGTGGAAGGAGGGTGAACCAGATGACCTTTTGAAATCTATTCAAGTTTGCTACAGTTATAACTCATTAGCCTTCCTGATCTTAAGTGTCTATTTTTGCCTTTCCAGAATGCATTAATGAAGAGAACATTGAAATCCAATCTTTCAGAGTTCGACATTCTATTTCTGGAATGTTGCACATCTCCCTCCAGCTTAAATAGGAATTTTACATCCTTTTTTTTTTTTTAACTGTGAGTAATCAGGTTGGTCTGTTATGTTGCTGTCTAGTATGTTGCTGACAGACATCCTGAGAATTATAAATTCTGTCCAATTGCATGAATATTTTTTTAATTAGTAAATTTTAATGGACTACACCACCAAAAAGAATGGATAGATAAGCTGCTAGAGGGAGGAAAAGCAGTTTCCACCCAGGCTGTTTTGTTTCTCTAACCAGGGAGAATGAGGAGAAACACCATTGAAGGTAACAGTGGAGAGGCAGGGATTGGGGATGAAGACAACTCAGAGTAGGAGACAGTTTCAAGAAGGTGGGTCTTTTGTATACGTGCAGTCCCTTATGTCTGGAATACTTTCCCCTATAATATCTGCTCACTTATCTTATCCTTTCAAATACCATCTTCTTAGTGAGGTCTTCGCAGACCATGCATGCGAAATAGCTATTCTCCCCACAAATGCCCCCACTGGCTTCCTTGTATCCTTTTCTTCTTTTTCATTTTTCTCCATTTCTCTAGTAAGTTACCATTTGGTATTACTATATATTCACCTGTTTGATTATAGTCTGTCTTCTCTCTTGCCTCAAGTCATATAGTATATTAGACTATTGGCCATGAGAGCTTCTCTGTTTTGTTTACTACTAATTCTCAGCACCTGAAACAGTGATTTACAAACAGTGGGTACTCAACAAATAGTATTAATAGTTTGAATACAAATAAATAGAGAAGGGATGACCAAATGTAGCAGAAGTGTTCTAGTTCCCAGAATAAGCTACCTCTCCAACACTGAGCTAGGTTAAAGCACACCTCTCCTGATTATAAGGAAAATCAAAATGATTAAATGTGTAAGAAGACAACTGAAGTCCACTGCCAACCACTGAAGAAAAACACAAGAAATCCTTAAATCCTATTTTTGTGTTAATGACACAGTTAATGCAATGAATTTGGATCCTTACTATATGGTTATTGTGATTATATCCTTGTGTTCTATAATCCTAAGAAGAAAAATGTCCTGTGACTGTGAGTTACTTTTTAAAATTGCAAAGGTCTGCCAAAGTGTTTTGCAGACATTGTGGTAAAGGTATTTTTTTAAATCTATTTTACTTTTATGCCTTTCTAAAAAAGGACTATTAAATAGATATTTAAGTATTGATTGTGATATCCAAGATTTTTAAAACATGCTTTATACAACTGATTATTATTTTTGGCATTTTATAAGAAGTTCTATAAAAATTTCTAAAAGATTCACTGAGAAATATATAAAATATTATTTATTTATTTAACTAACTTGGGAGAAAATTACTTCAGGGCTCTTTAAAATCTTTTATATCTTCTCTTTAAATATTGGTTTCAAATGACCTGTTCTGGAAGACATCCTGACATTGACTGATCTTTCATAATTCAGCTTGTGGTATATGATTTTTGTAATTCCAAGCTTGGTAAGAGGAAATTGGCAAAATTTTTCAGTTGCTAATGGAAAATCTATTTTTGAATTTCCATTTATATTACCTACAGCTAAGGAAGTAGGCAAGTTTAAAAAGGATAAGGGATGCTCAAATTGTTTTCAAGAAAGTGAAATTATAAAATTTGAAGTGGGTAAAGAAAATCTGTGAAGAGGAAGATGAATATTCACAGCAAAATACTATTATGTACACTCTATGAGCATATTTAACCAACACCTTCCCTTGCATTACCTAATTTATTTCTCATAGTGTAACAGATGTGGAATGGGACATTTCTTGATGCTGCAGAAGTAACTACTAGAATCCAAGGCACTAGGACCCAAAGCTGAAGACGAAGAGAAATTGGGTATCTACATCACCATTGTTTGGATTGACAAGGATGCATGAGCTCTGTTTCTGCCAAATGGGCACCACAGAAAGTAGCAGTACTGGATAGCAGCTCATTTAAGAGGACTGTCCCTAGGGTTGGAATTGGGAATGGGAGAAGGGAGTCCATTGGAAGAAACTCCAAGTTTCCCATTAGGAAAATGTATTGGCTTTTGAGTGTCTGCTGCTTATTAGCCAGAAAAGAAAGGACCCCTAATACTCAGTCATGTAAACAGATTTTACCCTCTTTTCATTATCCAACTGATCAATCACTGATTATAATTTCAAAAATTCCACACTATCCAATTTATTCTCATGGCAATTCTGGGAGGCAGGTGTTTAAAATCATACATCTTTTTCAGATTAGGAAACTTGGAAATAGACTCAGAGAAGTTATACAGTGAGTCCAAGGTCATACCATTAGTGAGAGAACCAGGACTTAAACCAATATTTTTTGGCTGCGTATGCCCTCATGTATATAGTCAGTGTCTCTTAAAATAAGGCATTGTTAAATGCATTAAAGAGCATATAAATATATATCAGATAGTTCTTGCTCTAAAAGAATTCATGAGGAATTCTCTGTTTAGCAGATGATCTTAAGCATCTTGGGTGAGAAGATAATAGAGGTATGACCAGTAGGAGATAATGCAACAAAGAAAGTTGAACTGGAGAAGCCAGGATGGCTCATCAGATTAAGTACTCACTTTGCAGCCCTGGGATCCAAGGATCGAATCCCAGCTTGTGCAGATCCATATGCTGAACTGAGGTGTGGCCCCCAGTTTGGTTTTCAGTTCTCACCGGGGCAAGCTTCCCATGTGGGAGGCCCCGGTTCGGCCCCTGGCTTGAGGGGTTATGCCTACCATTCATGCAGGAAGCCCTAGGCCCAGTTCCCACCCTGTGCACCCCGCCCACCTGTGCGGAATGAAACCATACCGAAAACTAGTGACATACAACTATGGAGACTGCTCTGGGCCCTCTTCCTTCTCCCTGTCTCTCTTTCTATGTCAAAAACAATAAAACAAATCTAAAGAAAAATAAAAATGAAAGAAAGAAAGAAAGAAAGAAAGAAAGAGAAAGGAAGGAAGGAAGGGAGGAAGGAAGGAAGGAAGAAAAGGAAAGAAAAAGAAAGAAAAGAAAATTAAACTGCTTTCCATTAGAAATGAACAGAAATTTTGGCAGGGTTTCCCTACTGTAAAGACAATCCAGAATTGGCAAGAGTAGGATGGTGGCTGTATGATTTGGCAGAGAGACAGAAAGGATTTGTTTTCATTTTTTCCAACATTTTATTGTGAAAAAAAATTTTTTAAATAGTAAAGTTGAAAGAATTTTTACAGTGAACATTCATTTACTTACCTAGATGCTATATAAATATTTTATTATATTTGCTTTATCACATATCTGTACATCTATCATCTTCCTATTGCTCCAGCAATGCATCTTTCTACACAAAAAGGTAATTTCAAAGAAAGTTACAGACATTAGTATAGCTGCAGGCATTTAAAAATCATGGATGTACTATATTCAATTTTAAGTTGTTTTGAGGCATTGTAATTCTTCATTTCTCCTTGCCTTCAGCAAAGCTCACTATTCACAAAGAGGCCTGGTGAGAATGGTGTTTTTAAATAATAAAAATCCAGGACAGTACTGAGTTCCAGGTGTAAACTGATGCAGAAATTGAGATAAAAGAAGATACAAAACAGAGGGAAGAAGTCAAATTCAGTGAAATCAGGAAGTCAGAACTAGAGGTGACCACAGGACTTTAAACTCCCTGGATCTGGAGAAGTCTTGAGGATAGAGCATCAGAAATGCCCAAGATGGGAGTAAGGATTTGAGCTCATCTATCTAGATCTTTTAAGGGCCACATATCCCAGAGTCAAGGAGGCAGCTCATTGGAACCCCTGGCAAAATTCCAAAAAGAAAATAAACTTCACACAGTCTCAATTTCCAAACTTGAGTGTAAACCATTTAATAAGCATCCATTAAACCCACGAAATGTTTGGGTGCAATGCTAGGTTCAATATTTGATGCAGATGAGATAGGATCCTTGCCTTTGAGGACTTCAGCAGGTCAATTTTGATATTCTGTTGTGTCATTCTTATTTGGAGTTATGAGTTTAAAGATAATTAATTGTACTGTAACTATATTTAATGCATTGTGCAATTCTTTAATAAAAATCAAATTGAATCTCAGTCATGTTTAGATTTACTAATTCTTTAATTTTGGTTTATTATATGACTAGCAACAGTTTTGGATACACATTTCACTGAAGAAGGTATGTATATAAGTGGCCTTATATGCCTTTCTTGAAATATTAATAAGTATCACAAGTTTGGCATTAATTGTCATTGGAGAATTGTAAATTAAATCTGATATGAGAAACCATTCCATACCTACTAAAATACCTGTAATCAAGCAGACAATAACAAATGCTGGCCAGGATGTGGAGAGACCAAAAACCTCAAACACTGCTGGATGGAATGTTAAAGGGTGTAGACACTTTAGAAAACAGTTTTAAGAAAACATTTCTTAAAATGTTAAACATAAATTCACCAAGTTGTCCAGCAATTCTACTCCTAGGTACATCTCAAGAGAAATAAAAATACACATCTATGCAAAACAAACAAACAAACAAACAAAAAACAAAAAATCCTGAACTCTAGTATGTATAAGTATTATTCATATAAGCATTATTCATAACAGCCAAAAGGTTCTAATGACCCAACTGTTCACCAGAACTGATGGAAGGATACACAAAATGTGGTATCCTTCAAAATGTGGTTCACTCAGTGCATATTGTTATTCAGCAGTAAATAAGAATGAAATACTAATACATGCCCAAGACAAACCTTGAAAGCATTACACTAAATGTAAAAAAGCCAAGCACAAATGGCTACATTATATGATTCTATTTATGTGAAAGGTCCAGGCAAAGCATATCTATAGAGACAGAAAGTAAATTAGTAGTCAACTAGAGTTGGGAATAGGAGTGGAGATAAACTATAAATAGGCATGAAGGATTGTACTGGGGTGATGAAAATGTTCTAAGATTGGATTATGTGATATAGTTGAACTCGGTAAAGCTACTAAAACCATTGAGTTATACATTAAAAATAAGTAAATTTTATGATATGTAAATTATACCTCAATAAAGCTTTTAAAAACCCTAGACAATTGTGTGACTAAAAATCTGATATTTTAGTTATTATATAAAATCTATTTGTTTTATATAGTATGTATTTTAACAAATGTATTCAATAATTATAATGTTTTCTATACTAAAACTTTATAATTGCCCATCTTTAGATTCTACCTATTTCGATTTAAACTCTATCTTAATTTTAAAGCAATTACTCAATGGAGAAATATATTCATAAAGCAATGAATCTTTTTGTAATTAATATAGTAGTTTAAAAAGGTTTGGGGTTAAATTAGGTATGACTCATTTGAAATGTTTACTTTTATAGGTTATAGTGTAAGGTAAAGCACCATAAAAATTGCCTACTTTTTCACTGAATTTTAATGACACTTCTTTCTTTCCCAAATGTTTTCTCATATATTCCTAGTTTACCCTCTCAGTAAGCCTGTGATTTAGGAAGAATAGCTATTACTCTCATATTACAGATGAGTAAATATGAGCTCAAATGGGTTGAGTGATTCAGCTAAAATAATCTAGTACCAGAGGGTTTAACAATTATAGCTGAGCATAAAACATTGTGTCATTCTACCACTGAATATTAGAGTGGTTTCAACTAATAGGCATTAAGATTCTAATATTCGTAGATAATTTTTATATATGAAATTGGAGGGGACTTTCAGTTTCCAGTCCAACATATAAAGAGCTTAGACATTGTCCCTCCCATCCTCACCAACAAGAAAAAAGCTGAACAAATGGAAAAATCAACCATTTTTCTTAGACCCATCAGAGGATTGAGGTTATAGGGCAAACCACTGCCCCAAACATGAGAGACAGACAAGTACAGACAATCATATTACCAGGAGCAGAAACCACCAGTGGAACCTGGTAGTAGCACTCAAAGAGTACATGACTAATTCCTGGAGACTAAACTTGTGGGCTAGCTTGAGAAATAAAAATTCCTGGGAGCCCAGCCTTAGGAGGACTCCTTGTAGTCTTGAGTTTTGCCTCCAGGAGGTCCATTAGGTTCTCACAGTGAAGATCAGAGAAAAATACCCTGGAACTTCCCACAGGGGGATGGGAAAAGTAGACATTTTGAAATACTCTCAGAGTACTCTAGTCCACTCAACTCTGCTTTGCCTTGGCCTGCCCTAAAGAGAAACTACTTTGGCAAAGCCTAACTGTCCTGGGGGAAAGAAAATACCCAACTCCAGTTCCCTCTAGCCCTCCCATCTAACTTACTACAGGGTACACGGGGAATAGGGGAGGAAAAGTGAGAAGTACTTGGTGAAGGTCATAGCCCAGGGCCACAGGCTCACTAAAACACTAAAACTTAATCATAGGATTTTAAAACACTTCCCTGCTCCATAGTTCACTACCACATCAATCAGGTTCCTATATAATAACAAAGAATTGCAGTTAAAAACTTGCAAGCCTCAGACCCTACTTAAAGAAGTAACCACTAAGGGGACAAAAATAAGGACACTAGAGGAAATTTAACTTCTGACACTGGTTATGGAAACAGTAAACACAGCCTAACTCCTAGACAGATAAGCAAAACCCCACACAGAAGCTCTGTTTACTTTTGTAGCAGGGCAAAGAAGGGAAGGGGCCCTAAAGGAGGAGGCTACCCAGAGTAGCTGTAAGTAAGTGGCAGGCACCTCATGGATCTCCCTTCTGTATCAAGGGAAGCTAGTGGGAAGCTGCCGGAGACAGATATAATTAGTTCTAATAGACTGAAGCTGGCAAGAATAAAAGAACTCCAGGCTGGCCTATGTGGGTAATTAGAGGTAATGGGCTACGATTGACAGGGGAAGAGAGACTCTTCTGTCCATTACTGGTGAGGATATAAATACAGGAGGACAGAAAAGAAATGATTTTTGGCCAGGTTCTTGAACTGGGGAGGTTTATTCAGAGGGCTCTGGATCAGTGGGAAGCAGTCAGCTAGGCCTATTAGAAGCAGTGCCTTGGTGCCTGGCCCTGGAAGCATAAACCCTGCCTTAGGAGTGTAGAGCCCCTGCCCTGGGAGTGTAGCTGGAGAGGATATGCCTACAGCCAGCAGCCAGGGGGAGCACACACTTAGCACTGGGATTGCTGGGCTGGAAGACAAGAGACAGACCCTCTGCTTCTGTGGAGGTCTGAGGTCCCCCTGAAGGACTGAGCACCAGCTGCCTGTGTTTCCCAGAGGATGGTGAGCAGAGGAAGGACAGAGACAGCTCTCTCCTTTTTGTTTGGGCCATTTAGGACTTTGCTTTCTGCTGCCTCAGGGATCTGCATGGAAGATCATTCTGCAGCCTCTGGTCTTCTCCAAAGGATGGTTTTGTTAAAAGGGAGAAGGGCTCCAGGTGCAGTCTAGGACAGCTCTGGGGGGTGGCAGCAGGGTTATTTCTCTTTGCACTTTGTATGTAGCTCTGAAATAAAGGCCCTTTCCTTTCTTCCACCCAACCTCTGCCTTCTCAAGTAACGGGTGTCCTTATAATAAATGCTTACTCTATGACCCAACTCCTGTGTCAGTCTTTCGCCTAAATGGCACAGACAGCACGAGCCTGGCCTCCTGTTTCCCTCTGGTAACACTTTTATACATCACGTCTGACTTTCAACAAAAAACTACAAGGCACGCTAAAAGGCAAAAAGCACAATCTGAAGAGACAAAGCAAGCATCAGAAACAGACTAAGATATGGCAGAGTTTTAAAATTATTAGACTGGAAATTAAAATATATATATATATGTTAAGTGCTCTAATAAACGTCACAATGCAAGAACAGATGGGTTATGTAAGCAGAGATAGAAATGCTAAGAAAATTTTAAATGCTAGAAATAAAAAAATAAACGTTGTAACAGAAACAAGAAATGCCTTTAATGGGCACATCACTAGCAATGACATGGACAAAGAATTAGGGAACTTGAAAATATGTCATAGAAACTGAAAAGGTGCAGCATAATTGTAATGGTAATACCAGAAGAAAGGGACAGAAGAAATATTTGAATTATGGCTGATAATTTTCTAAAGTTAGTGACAGACATCAAACTATAGCACAGGTAGCCCAAAGAACACTAAACAGAATAAATACAAAAAAAACTACACCTAAGCATAATATTCAAGCTACAGAAAATCAGAGAGATTGGAGCATTTATCCAAAGTGTGAAAGTTTGTTTTTTTTCTTATAACTTCTTGGTCTCCTTTATCTTCCAACTCACCACACTTAAATTCTCCCCTAACTGAAATTATGGTAGAATTGTTGTCATAGGGGGCTGTACAACCAAATCTTTTCTCCTATTAATAAGGAAAATATATTTAAATATAAATAGAAGATTAAAATGTTTTATTAGCTTTTTCTCCAAAGTAACTGCAAATTCCTTGAAGACAAACAGGGTTTACATATTATATAACTTTAAACTCCCCAAAGTGTCCAATACTGTTTATAATGGACATACAAATGAAATGCATGTTGCTGTAACTGATTAATAAGATGCAAGTGTAAAAGCTTAACTATACCAAAACCTGCAGGTTAGGACTGGAACCTGGTGAAGAGGTAAGCGACCAATCAAATAGATTAAATAGTTGTGCAGTATTATTTAAATATTTAAAAGTAAAACTCATTCCCTCTGTGATCTCACAGTATGTTGTACATATTATAAAACCTGCAAAGATTGGTTGACAAGTCCATGTCTCCCAGGAGACTGTAAACTCCTCTAGGACAGGAATCACATCTTTCTTCCTCCTTTAAATGTGAAAGGCTCTTATTCGTATTTGGTAAATAGTTGAGCGATACCTGATTAGAGTCTAAAGGCATTCTAAAGTAATAAATTTATGCATTTAAATGTGTGTTATGTGCTCTTGAGTTAGCTCTGACTCCTGGCACCCTATGAAGGAATAATGTTCACAGTATCCTGTCCTCAGTAGCCCTGCTCAGCTCCTATAGACCCAGGCCTATGGCTTCTTTCATGGAGTCAATTCATCTCATTTCTCTCTTTCTTTCCTGCTATCTTCTATTTTTCCCATCATTGTTGTTTTTCCCAAAGAACCCTGCCTTCTCATGATATGGCCAAAGTAAGACAACTTCAGTTTTGTTATTTTTGCCTCCAAAATGTTATATTTCAGAGTAATTTTGACAGTTTCCCCAGAAGCAGAGATGTGTTCCTTTTCCCCTTAAATCCAAACTTAGGGAGCGTGGATTCCCCACCCACCCCACTTCTTCCCAAAGACTTTCATGTCTCTATTTCCGTGGGTGCCTTCTCTTTTTCTCCCTGATCTAGTGTCCTTTTCAAGGGAGGGAGGGGGGAACCCCAGAACAAAACAATCAAACCTCTTTCCACTTACCCAGTTTTCTGTCTTTGTTTTCTTCAGCTGCTAAAAGTCTCAGATGGGTGATTGTTTAGTATATTAACCTTTACAACACCACATCAAGACTAGTATGTCAATGTTAAAGCATTTGACTGAGCTCAGAAGTCATTTCTCAGTTTCTCATCCAATTTTAGTTCCCTGTTTTAAAATATTATCATAAAGCAAATAATCCTTTGCTGTAGTGAATAAGCACATGCTAATTTATCTGTTTCCTGTAGTTGCTCAGAAGAAAGGCAGGTTTCCAGGTTGGGGTACTGCCAAAAAAAGACTGTCTGAGACTCTCACAATAGAGTCGGAATTTGGGGTTTGGCTCCTTAATCATCGCTAGGTAACATTATCAGTGTTCTAGAGTTGACTCATCCTAACTCATAAGGGACCCAACACAAAAACCAAAATGCTGATTTACTGATTGGCATTAGGAAATAAACTGTTGGGTGGAATGAACCTTCCTATCAGCCTGATCACCATATTATTTAGGAAGCTTCATGGAACCTAAAATATCTATACATTGCTGGTCACACAGAATCAGGAAAAGGGCAGTTAGTTACTAATTTGAATTCTTAAATGATAGTAGGACTCTGATTCTTGACCCATTTACTTTTCCAACTCATCTCCACAGTATAGAAACATGCTATGACAATTTGTTCTAATTCTGCCTTTTCTATGCTTTGTGACTAGCTAACTTCTCCTCTTAATCAACCACCTATTTGGTTACAAAATAAGTTTTTAAGATCCTTCTAGATCAGGACTATTGGCTTTTCCATTGTTTAGGGTATTCAAAAGAACATCCCCCAAATCCTGAAAGTATCCAAGTTACGTTTAAAATATTTGAGCAAAGGCAACATTGCTGGAACAATGGTAGTAAAAATATGACTGTTGTTGGTATGTAGTATAAATGAAATACTCATTTACTATCTGTTCATTTATTTTGTAATCATATTAGAATTTGCTGTACGACTAGCAGTTGCAAGGGCCAAAAGTTTAAGAAATATTTATGGGAGAATAACTTAAAATTGAGAAAGTTCAATTCATAAAGTTTTCCCCACGAAATGAGAAATGACCACTATTATTTAATTAGAATGGGATGATTCTAGTGGAGCATAATTTGAGTACTATGCAGTGAGTTACTGAGTAGTTTTGATGCAGTGAACAACAATTTTATTATTTCTCTTATAAATGTAGAAATTGAGGCAAAAAATGATTTATATTATATATCTGCTCTATAAAACTTGAAACTCTGTTTATATTTTTAAATCTTATATGACACCTATTTTTTTTTGTTTTGTTTTTTTTTTGTTTTTTTTTATATCTTTTTATATTTATAGAGAGTAATTATTTTATCTTCAGTGCATATTTATTTATATTTTACTTTTGACAGACAGAGAGAGAGACAGAGACAGAGACAGCTAGAGAACCGAACTGTGGGAACTCCCCAGTTCAGCATGTGGGTCCGCCTGGGCCGGAGCCGGGATTCGATCCTTGGTCCTCGGGGCCTCAAAGTGAGCGCTCAACCCGCTGAGCCGTCCCGGCTTTCCCCATGACACCTATTTTTAGAGAAAACTAGCAGAATTTAAAAAATCCTTAATGATATTCTGAATAAATATATTTTACAATAATGTGGAAAATGTTACTGACTAGAATGTGATCAAATTAACAGTCTATGCTTTATCATTTACTTGCTAGTTGGGGGAAGTCACAACTTCTATAGAAGTTACTCTCAAACATTAGCTAACTTCACAATCACCCGGAAAGCTAGTTAAAACAGACTGTTGTGCTCAGCCTTCAAAGTTCCTGATACTGTAGGTGTGGGGTGGGGCCCAAATTTTCACTAACAAGATGTAAATCAATGGTGTTCAAATTTTGGCTTCCCTGGGCCACCCTGTAAGAATCATCATCTTGGGCCACACATAAAATACACTAATACTAACAATAGATGATGAGCTAAAAGGGAAAGGTCACAAAAAAATTTTCATAATATTTTAAGATTTTTTTTTTTCTTTGACAGAGAGATAGAGACAGAGAGAAGGGGGAGGGCTCAGAGCAGTCTCCATAGTTGTACATCATTGGTTTTTGACATAGTTTCACTCCACAGGTGGACACGGAGCTGTGCAGGGTAGGAACCAGGCTGGGGGTCTCCCACATGGGCCCTGGCAAGAACTGAACCAGGGGCACACCCTAGTTCAGCATATGAGTCCATGCGGGATGGGGCCAGGATCTGATCCTTGAATCCTGAGGTTGCAAAGAGAGTGCTCAACCCACTAAACCATCCTGTCTTCCCCATGTTTTAAGAATTTGTGTTGGGTCTCATTCAAAGCAAATCCTTGGCCACAGGTTGGACATGCCTGATGTAGATGCTGCAACAATGCTTTGAGAACCATTGCTCCATTCCCTGAGCTATCGTCAATTTAACAAGCCCTTGGGTACCTCACCCATACTTTTCAGTGGTTCAATAAAACTATCTCATCTCCTCTTTACTATATCATCCCTACTTTTTCAGTACCCCTACTGTCCTACATTACAGGGGAAAGTGGGGTATGAACTATCTCTCATTTCTTTCTCTAGTCTATCCCTTTTCCATTTTAAGGCTAATCTTCCTTCCTGGATCCTTGATCAAAAACTTTCCCGAGTCTTCCGGGATCCAATTCCATCTTTGTGTCCTAGAGACTTCGTCATGGGCCCTCTTCTAGCTTGTGTTCAATCTTTCCCTAATTACCAACTTCTTCTCTAGAACTTATAAATAAAAGCTCAAGTTCTTGATCTTGAAAAATCTACCCTGTGACCTTGAATATTATTCTAGCTACTCTGTTTTTCACAGGCCACTTTCTTGGAATGAATAATTCATTTGAGTTCTCAACTTCCTTATTTACTCTTCTCTTTTCAAGTCATTACAACCAAGTTTCTAATCTCACTCTAAAAGAACATCCCTCAAACTCTGAAAGTAGTTCCAAGTTGAAACAGTTTTGCCTTTCCGTCTCCCTTTGAATGTGGGTGTCTAGAATACAATCTTCGACTTACTTTTCTTCATTGTTTGTATTCTCTTCTGGGCATTTTACTGTTTCCTGTTAGCTTAAGTTGTGACCACACAGATCCTTGTGAGAATGTTTTTAGGCAAAATCTAGGAACAGTGATAAATTCCACATCTAAGTTATATATGTGGAATGCTATATGTTGTGTGCTATATTCTACTGGTTCTCAAATCTAGATGTCCATCTATTCTCTTGAGCTCTAGATTTTAATTCTAGCTTCTATCTCCACTATTCTGTATGAATCGTCCATTTGGCCACTGATTGTAGCCATCTGAAATTTTGTATGGTCACCTTAAACTCAAAATGTCGAACTTGCCACTCAGTAAGTTGAGAAACCTTGAAATCATCCTTGAGTTTGCTCTTTTTGCCATTTTCATACCAATAATGAAGTCCTATAAATTCTACTTCCTTAGTATTTTTCCTACCTGCCATCTTCTATTGTTTCCTACTCCCTTGACGTAGCTCTAGCCCATACCATCTTTCCAGAATTGTTAGCTCATTCCAATTTTCACCTTTTCATCCTTTGTTGCTTGTTACTGCCAACTTACTATCAGGCAAATTTTATTTATTTATTTATTTATTTATTTATTTATTTATTTATTTATTAGATTTTTGTTTGTTTTTTTTACAGAGAGACAGAGAGAGAGGGGAGGGCCCAGAGCAGTCTCCATAGTTGTACTTCATCGGTTCCATTCCACACAGGTAGGCGGGGGCTGCCAAAAGTGGGAACTGGGCTGGGGACACGCCCCCTCAAGCCAGGGCCGAAACAGGGAGCGAGAATTGAACTGGCGCCTCCCGTATGGGAAGCACACCCCAGTTCAGCATATGGTTCCGTATGGACCGGGGCTGGGACTCGATCTCTGGTTCCCAGCGCTGCAAAACAAGTACTTAACCAACTGAGCCATCCCAGCTTCCCTATCAAAGAAAATCTTATGCATTGTGTTAAGAAATTGGGCTCATGTCATTGCATTAAAAAAAAAAAACCAAAACATTTCTAAGGCCCTCCATTTTTTTTTATTAAAGCCCAATTCCTTAACACAATGCATAAGATTTTCTTTGATCTGGCCTCTACCAAGTTGCTGGCTTCCCCTCTGGCTTCCCTATGGCCCCATCATGCTGGATAACATTTAATTCCCTCTAACACACTGTGGCTTTTCTCAGGCTGCTCCCTCTGCCTAAATTATCCTTCCTCATTTTGTTCAACTATTACTCACTTTTCAACAACAAGGTTTTGTGTCATCTTCTTGATAATAATAATAATAATGAAAACATTAAGTCTTTATTATGTGCCAGGCACTATATTCTCATGTAATCCTCATAAGACTTAGAAGTGTGTATCATCCTCAATTTGTGGATGAAACAACTGAGGCTCAGAAAGGTTGCCTTTCTTGACAATCATTTTCTCCTCAGTCAATACTTAGTGCCTTCAAATGACTACTCCCTACTTTGTGTCTATGTTATAATCTACACAGAGACAAGTGAAATAATTTACATTACAGCTGATAGTTTTGAATGAATTGATCTCCAAATTCTTTAAGAAAATATATTAGCTGTTGGGGTGGCCAGTAAGCCTTCAAAGTTCTGGGGCTGATGGAATCTAAGAAAAGAAAAAGGGATAACCAAACTACTTAGCATGAGAAATAAACAAAAATTTGTGAGTGGGGAAAAGCAGAGAAGAATAGAAGAGAAGAGGAACACCGTAGAGTAGGGCTGGGCAAGACAACAATTGTGGTCCACCGGTGGACTGCTAAGCAATTTTGGGGTGGCCACCTGTATTAAGAAAGAAGTGTTGTTGCGGACACCACATTACACCAGGGCATAGTGGCTAGGCAGCTAAGTGTAAAAGAAATACACTTTCTGTACACACATACAGCTGCTAGAGGTGAGAATAGGCTAACAATCTAGGCAGTTAGTTGTATGTACTTGAACAAGTGGATATAGCTAGCTAGTGGACCACAATACTTGGAAAAAATTAGAAGTAACCCTTGCCCTGAAAGTCTGCCCAAGCCTGCTGTAGAGAAATATGGTGTGTGGTTGGAGTACTTTTTAGAATACGCATTTACTTTAGTTTCTGTGATGTAAACTACTTTTCATCATGTCAGTAAATGTCATGTAAAATCTGTGGTCCTCACACAGGGCATCGTGAAAAGGCTTTGGGGTGAAGTCAAGAAAAGAGCTGAGTTCCACATCTGTTCAGATGTTTTGGAATTAGGACAGTTGGCAGCTCATACATGAACTTCACTAATTAGTACAAGTGAAAGTTCAGAGCAAGAGGAGACTGTGAGAACATTAGCTCTCCAGAAATATGAAGAAATCTTGGGGTTGGGCATTGGGCTTGCGAATGAGGTAGAATGGAGGTCTCAAATCAATTTTTATTTACAGCTTAGATGTCAGGGCGATCTCAACTAACATCTAGGTTACATATTACCATAGCACCTTTGCCCTTGTTTATATACCTTTGTCCCTCCTAAATTCATCAGTTATGAGTCTCTTTTTGAGGGCAGAAACTTATTTATCAATATTTCTCCAAGTCTTATCAATAACTAATGTGCTTACAGGGTCCTCAATAAATGTTTGTTATAATGACAATTCTCATATTGACATATTTTTGTTGGATTCAGAAAATATAGAACCCTAATACTTGAGACAGGCTCTTGTGTTTAATTTATTCTGATATCTAATGCATCAAAAATATAAACATAAAAAATACTCAATAACTAATTAAAAACTGAAACACAATAACATTAAATTACTGAGCATATTCAATGTGTCAGGAATGTTTCATTTAAATCCTAATAACAACATTACTACCTAGGAGTTCTTCTTTCTATTTTACAGTGTTATATTTATAATTAATTTCCAAGAGGTTGAATAATTTGTCCAGGGTATTATGTCTAGTAAGTGGCACCAAAGTCCATATTTTCTGCACTCAGTTAATAAGGTTGTTTTAAATATATTATGGAAAGAGAAATTAGAGCTTATGTTGCACCTATAAAAAGCTAAAAATAAAAATAACTTGGCCAAATCTGCTGCTATAGTTCCCAGATTACTCTTTAACAACTGATCTGAGCACTCGTTAACCAAAATATGTTTATTGCATCCAGTGTCAGAGTGTGAACTAGGAATAGCAGTTTGTATTATCTATACTGTGGTTTGATTCACCTACAGTGCTGATTAATTTTTGGCCCTGTTGCCACGTGTAATAAAAATACAAATGTATATGCAATAAATTGGAGGCAGTCATTCAAATTACTCACCAAAATAAATCCAGTCCAGTTTTATATCTAAATATTTCAATGAAAATACTTTGGGGAACTGGATGGTTTGTTTTTTTTTTTATATTTGTTTCCACCTTACTGTCAGGAATTGATAGACTCCCCTCAAAAGTTTTTTGTTTTTTTTTGATTTTTTTAAACAAAGGAATGTTTAATTTTTCTCATATCTTCTTAATACAAAAGTAAAGTATTCCTTGACAAGAACTGACTCTGGCTGGTGAACACACAACAATATATAGATGATGTATTATAGAAATGTACATTTGAAATCTATGTAATTTTACTAACCGATGTCACCCCAATAAATTTAATACATAAAAAATTCCTTGACATATATTAGACAGGTCTAGATGGGCCTCTATTATGAGGGCAGGATTAGAAAATAATTAAAATTATTATAAAATGTTACAAATACAAACTTTCCTTCATTTCCATAAGAACATGCTTATGATGGAAAAAATATTACAGGTAATACAAACACTGTACCTTAATTATTTATGCATATAACAGCATTCTACTTTTTCCTTAAGATTTATTGTTTTGAGAGGTGAGAGAAAGAGAAGAGGGAGGTCTCAGAGCAGTCTCCATAGTTGTACATCATTAGTTGTGATGTGGTCTCATTTCACACAGGTGGATGTGGGGCCATGTGGGGCAGAACCAAACTTGGGCCTCCTGCATGGGAGGCGAGAACCTTCATCTCTGAGCCATTTTGGGGGTTACCAGGTGTGCTGCAGTTCAGTATATGGGGTTTGCACATGCCAAGGTCAGGAATCGAATCTTGGACCTCGCAATTATGAGGGAAGTGCTCATGCTGCTAAGCTAGCCTGGCACCCCCAAAACTGTATTCTTGATCTCTTACAACCACTCAACATACTCCATCCATCACGTTTATCCCATCTCAGTTAATGGAAAATTCATTTTTCAGTTTTTCAGAACACTTAGTCATCCCTGATTCCTCTCTTTTTCAAGAATCCCGATTACAATCTGTCATCAAGTTGTATTGATGATTTTCAAAACCTATCCAGGATCCAACTATGTTTTATGGTGTCTACTTTAACAACCCAAGTACAAACTACCAATTTCTCTTGCTTGGATTACTGCAATAAGACCTGTTCTGTTATTCTACAGACTATTTGAAAACCTAAATCACATCATGTCAATCCTCTGCTAATAGTCCCCCAGTCACAGGCACACTGGCTTTTCGCTATCTGGCCTCCTAGTACCTCTGTAACCTCAAGTTATACTATTTCCTTTCTGGGTCCCTCTTTTTCAGCTAAAACAGCCCCTGGCCATTCCTGCAACTTCCTAGGCCCAATTCCATTTCAGGGCCTTGGCATGGGTTATTTTCATTGTTTGGAATGCTCTTTTAGATATCTGCAGCTATCCCCCTTCACCTTCTTCAAATCTTTATCCAAATGCCATTTTCTCAGTGAGATCTATCCTACTTGCCTTAAAAATTACAATTCTCCCATTCTTCCATACCCATTCCTTGGCGAATAGATTTTTTCCCTGCAATACTCATGGCTTTCTAACATTATCATATAATTTAGGTACTTATTTTGTTTACTGTCCAACTCTTCTTACTAGAAGGTGACTTTGATGATGGGATGAATTTCTGTTTGGTTCACTGATATATTTTCATTTCCTAGAATAATGTCAGGCATATGGTAGGTACACAATGAATATTTGTTGGATGAATGAAATAATTAGCACCCATTGCTCACACTCAGTGAAGGGACCTTAACTTCAAGGGGAGAAATATAAAAGTTGTTTGTTTCCAGTACAAGAGGTAATATATATTGGATTCCAAGGAAATGGGAGCAACTAAGTTTCCATGTGTCTAGAGCTGCGGTGTCCAATTTTTTGGCTTCCCTGGGCCACACATAAAATATATTAGTGCTAATGGTAGCTGATGAGCTTTAAAAATGGTTGCAAAAAAAAAAAAAATCTCATAATGTTTTAAGATTTGCTTCGGGCCACGGTCAAAGCTGTCCTGGGACACAGGTTGGACATGCCTGTGTTCGGGGGCCCTTTGCAAGTCATAATATTTCTTATCTCATCACTGTGTTGCTCTTTCTACTTTGAAATACATGAATATAGTTGGAAGGTGTGGAAAGCCATTTGATTACACCCCAAATGATTATGTGATGCACCTACTCCCATATATCAGTAGATGTTATCAGCATATAAGTATTTTTTCATGTTGGTCTTTTTTTTAAATGCACAGTATCAGTTGAACATCCAAGTTGGCCTAAAGCAATAACCCTGCATATTCATGTGATTTTGTCAGCACAAATGTGAATGCTGAAATTATTATGTAGTTTTAAGATCCATCCTTTGGTCATTCCTATTTTAAAGGAGCATAGACTTTTAGGGCTGCATGGTTTTAGTTATTTGGTTTGATCACCTTATTTTACAGATATGAGGCCCAAGGATGTTAGTAAGTGACTTGGTCAGATACCACAGACTCAGTATGCTTTTTGGTCAGAACAACTTGTTGCAAAACTAAAGCAAGATACCTTTTGAGATTGCACTTGAAAAACAGTTAATTTGGGGGAATTAATTAAATATAGCAACGAAGTATGCAGTTCTATCTATGGTTACTATATAAGCATCAGGAACTTAAGGCAAATATTTAAAAGGATAAAATAATTGATAGAAAAGAAAAAGCCTCCATAAGCATCCCAGTAAGAGTCATGGATCACAAGAGTTAAGTATTTGCAGGTCACCTAAAGTGATCTATTTGCAGGGCATCCACATAAGATGAAACCACATTATTACGGAGATGGCTCCATATTAGGCACGACTTCTCCAATTCTTCAGAGAATTTGAGTTTCTTTTATTACTACCTAATCTAGCCATTTTTGAAGATGCCAAGATGCATTTTTACTTAGATATGTTCACGGTTTTTGCACTAGTGAATCTATATAAAGGTTATTATGTCAGAGGAATGTAACACTCTATAGTAATAACGTGTCTTTTTCCTTTTAACAGCTTTGTTCAAGGATGTACACATTTTTGTGGTGTGATGATTTCGCTTGGTTTTCTGATGTGTTTTCTCCACATGCTTTGGAAATTACACATGTTTTTTTTTCTGAGAGATAATAGTTCTCAGTATCTTAATTTCAGCAACAACTTCATTATTTAGCTTTATTATAATTAAGATACCCTAGTAGCATTGACAGTTTAGGATATTTGATATTAATCTAATGGAAAACATTTTTGACCCTTTGTATACAGCAGTGCTCTCAAACTACACAGTTATGGCTGAATCAAATTTTTAAAAATGGATTTTAGTAGATTCCAGAAGGTAGGAATAACTCATGTGACTTCAAAGCTAAGATCTCCGCCAACAGCACAATACACAATTTCCTACGAGTGAATTTTCCAGCTCCCTCTACCAGAGCCTTGTTTAACTCAGTTTCCTTTCTCCACAGCTCATTTTCATTAACTCCTGTTGTATATGATTATACAAGTACGCTGGTTAGACAGCAGAAGCCTAAGAATAAGAACCAGGACTAGGTTCTATTCTAAAAAGCTATGTCAAATTTGGCCTCCAAGTGATGCAGGTAAAACTCCTGTACAAGAACTACTGAGGCAACATTAATTGAACATAATTTTAATTGAGAAGATGTGCTTCAGGTTATGTTTCCTAAAATGTAATGTTTTAATTTTCTCCTATTTTCTTGGTAAGGTTCTTAAAAGGGTTTTTCAACTTGTGTAAAGCAGTCTTCCTTTGTAAGAACTTATAACAATTATTTCTCATCTGTTACTTTCCCTTATACTCTACACTAGGAATGGGCAAGACATTCATTGCAGTCCACTGGTAGGCAGACAAGCAATTTTAGAGTGACCATCTGAACAATAAAGTAAATAGCTAGTGGACCAAGACACTTTCAGAGCAAGTAGCCCTTGCTCTGAAAAAGTCTGCCCAGACCTGCTCTACAGTGCCCAGCATTGAGTCCTGATTTACACAATATGGTGGGTTTTTACATCCTAAACATATTGTTCTGAAACATTAAGTATTTGGCAAATATTTAAGTGTTGGGTACATTAACATAAACACAAAATTAACATGAGACTTAACTACAATCACGCAACTTCAATCCCAGAGGAAATAACCAAGTAAGTTACTATCTTAATGTAAGTAAGCAGGAGGGATTATTTCAGAACATAGTAAAAAACAAACCAAAAAAACCTGAAGCAGTAGTGCTTAAAAAGACCTGAAAATCAGTAGTTGAATCTTTCTGAAATATTTTAATAGTTGACGTCGTGGGCGTGGACATAAGCATGGGTAATCCAGTTTTCTTCCCTAAGCAGCTAAAGAGTGTCAAAAATGTAAATAAGCAATCAAAATCATTGTCATACAATTGTATTAAAGAACTACATCTGTAACAATCAAATCTGAGAGAACAGGATGTACAGTTTAATAGTGACGATGCAATACTTAAACGTAAGGAGGTACAGGCCAAAATTATAAGGAAAAGTCTAGGATCCACAAAAAATCGTGAAGTAAAAAAATATTTCAACAATAATAATAACGTGGTTGTCGTTAAATGCCTGCACTTGGTAAAACGAGTAGGGGGTTAAATTCATTGCGGACCATTTCCCACCGCCTCTCTAATTAAGACTTTGTGCAGGGACAGGGTGGGGAGTGGTGGTGTGCCGGAGCCGGCGCACAGAGCTGGTGTTTCATAGTCCCAGGAAGGGTTCCGTGTCCGCACCCCAGCACTGAGATCCTTTGAGGGAGCAGGTCTTTCCCATCTCTCCGTTTTCCTTCACCAGTCTGAAAAGCACAGTCCGGCTAAAATCCTGGTTCACCCTAATTTCCGGCTAAATAATCCTGGTTCACCCAATTTCGGAAGTTAACCTTGGTCGGGCCAATCTCTGACTTGAAGTTGAAAACAAATTTCCACTGTCGGTCACCAAATCCCTCGAAAATCTGAGCCCTGTCAGTTCCCTTCTTAAACAGTCCAAGCCTGCCGCTCGAACACCCTTGGATTCCAGCTCACCCCCACGCCTGACCACCGCTGTGGGGCCCACCACGTGGCTCAAGGTTGCCCACCCAGCGCCGGAACTGCCGACAGCGGGCGACCCCGGGGAAAGCAAGCGCGGGTGCGCTCCGCGCTCCACCCCCGACGAGCGTGGCGGAAGTGGCCTGCTTGGGAACGGAGACCGCGCGCCACCTGGCCGAGCGCGCATGCGCCGGCGTCCGCTCCGTTAGTGCTGTGGGTGTTTGGAGCGCTCCCTCCAGGTCTCCGTAACCGACGCCCCACAGAGAGTCGGGCCCACGCCATCTTGCGGGACGTCCCCCCCAACCCCGCTACAGCCGAGCCACTCTCAGATCCCCCCACCCCCACCCCGCCCCTATCCAAGAGTGTCTCGGGCCGCAGCAGCAGAAACCGCACGATCTCTACCCCCACATTCTCCACGCGGGACGCGCAGCCGTGCCTACAAGTGTTCTTAAAGCAGAGGTTGTTGGTGGCGCGGGGTGCGGGGGCGGTGCGGAAGCGGGCGGGGGAGAGGATGGGAAGGGGAACCGCGCGGCGAGCCCCGCTTTTTTGGGCCCCGGCCCCGCCCTGGCCCCGCCGCCCGAAGGCTGCCGCGGGCCACCAATATTGGGAAGCGGGGAACGGTAGTGAGAGGCACTGGGCCGGCCAGGTGCCCTGGTTCTCCCGCGGGGTGTGGAGTTGGCTCTTGACTCCTCCCCGTCGGCTGGTGGGCGTGAGGCGAAGGGAACGGGGCAGGCGGGCAGAAGCAGGCGCTGCTGGGGTGTGTTTAGAAGAAGCACCTTCCGCGTGTCATCTGAGTAGTGTTTTGGGGGGAAGAATCCCTCAAAAAGTAGTTTGTTGGCTTTAGGGGCAGGGTGGAAGAAAAGTTATGTAGCATTAAGAAGAGTAGCATCCAGAAAAAGGAAAATGTCAACTCGGTTCTCAGTGGAGTGAGCCCACATCTGTGGCCCCTAGGGAAATGACTAATAGCTTGTCTTTCGTTGGGTGTTTTGGTCTGTATAATGGGGATAAGTAAGTTCGCTCAGAATTGTGAGGATTATATGATTATATACACGTTAAATGCTTAGAACAGCGCCAGGTACTGGCCAGTTACGTTAATTGTAATTTATTTTGGTCTCCATATTTGAAATAATTCAGAATGACTGTGACCTTATTTTCTAAATTAAAAATCAGGACACTTGGTGTAACAAATGAGAGTGGATTTATAGGGACAGTGGAACGTAATCCACTCAGCTAATCCTCTGCTTATATTGTACACGTAGATAAATTAACATAATTCCATGAGGCTGTAGAACCTACAATTACTTCATTAAAAAGAAATGAGTGTATAATTTATGTGGGAGGAGAGGACCTAGGGTATTAGTATATGTAAGGGGCAGAACTTTGTAAGTGAAATTAAATTAGCACTGTAAAGATTTACTTGAAGACCAGATTGAGGGCAAAATGTGTAGGATTTCTGGTGGATGTTACAGAGAGGCTAGATTTGACTGAACGTGAGGAAAAATATTCTGACAGTACTTTGCAAAACCAGAATGTGCTTTATTGCACTCTTGTTTCTTGTCTCTATGAATATTCAAGCAAAGATATAGAGCAGCCTAGGTCTGGAGCATCTCTGTCAAATAGAACTTTCTTCTATAATGGAACTATTCTGTAATGTGTGCTGTGCTAATATGGTATCCACTAGACACCAGTGGCTCTTAAGTACTTGCAAAGTGGCTAGTTAATGCGTCAAGGAACTTAACTTTTTATTTTATTTTAATTAACTTTAAAAATAAATGGCCACATGTGGCTAGTGGCTGCCTTATTGGACAGCATAAGTCAAGAATCTAGACCCCTTCCACTTCTTGATTTGGTTGAGTTTTAAGTTCAAGAAACTTAACTCTTGGAACATTTATTGCCTTAGGGAATCATAATTATATTCAAATAATGCCTTTCATAAAATTACTGTAGTTCAAAGCATGGGTCTGTTAGTAGTTATTTACAGCTTGATAAATTAAAACAAAGCATTCTTTTGTCTCGTAGGTTGTACAGCTAATGCCAGATTCATTTGGAGAGCCATAACAATACTAACTGGAGTTTCCTTTAATCATTCTGTACTGTATTGTGACCATGGGTTTTCTGTATCTTTTATCACTTTGGTTAGTTTTTAACAAAAAATTTTCAACTCTTTTATTCCTGAAGATTTTTTTCCATTTGAAATATATATATAAATTTTTTTTTTTTTTTTTAACTTTGGAGCATCTGGCCATTTTACAAGTATTTTTGTGGTTATTTGTATTCAAAACTTTTGAAGAGATGAGTTTGAAATTTGGTGACATTTCATCAGATTACTTTCTTTGAAATATGTAACTTTTTCAAACAGATGTTTATAATGTTATGTTTAAAATAACATTTAAGAATACGTAACTATAGATAACTTAACTCTGGCCTATGTCTGTAAAATGATGAGTTTGTTCCCAAGGCTAAAGAGCATTGTTAGAGCTGGAACAAAACGTAAATCCTAGGAATTAAGCATATATACAGAATAGCCCACCGCATGCAAATAAAAATGGGTTGCTCTTATGCTGGGTGACTTATACTCCACTTTTTTCTGGGACTGTCATGATTTAGAGCCTGCTTGTCCCAGTGTAATTGTTAATAGAGCTGCTTTCACTATCAAAAATGTTCCACTTGAAGCCACTTAATAATATGGTCACTTCACTTTTAGTTTTGATGAAATTTGTAATATATAATTTTAGGAGGAATAACCATATTGAAATCTAAAAAATGTACTTGCTTTTAAGTAGTGACAAAGTTATTGCTTATGTGCTGAAATAGATGCGCTATCTGGAATGAGGCCAGCAATTGACCTGTGCATTTAAGCCACTGGTATTTCAAATACCGGTATTTTGCTTTTGTAATTGTATAGAAATCTAGAATAGCAATGAAAGTTAGGCCATGTGAATTAAATCAGAAGATTGAGTATTCTTGTTGAAAATAACACCTGTTTCATTTTATAGTGAGGTTGAACAGTGAACTCAGAGAGAAATATGCTTATTATGTATTAGAATGTTAAAGATTTTGCTTATAGTTCACTTTAATAGTAAGGAAAAATAATTCAACCAAATGCATTATTATACTAATTAAATTTGTACTCTAGTGGATAAAATACACTTGCTTTGAGTCCTCACTTTACTGAAGGTTAAATGAGGTAACACCTGGGATATGTTGGGTGCGGTGTTGGGAACAGCAAAGCACATTAGAAATATTCAGTATTACCTACTCTGGTCTTAAAGTTATTGAATAAAGGATCTGGAAGAGATATTAATGTTCGGAAATGTATTGTGATAGGTGCAAAGAGCACTTAAAACTAATTCCAAAAACCTAGGGTTAACCCTTTTCTGCTGTATTCTCTCTTTGTGATGTATCAGTTAGGTATTTACTTTTTTGAGCCTCATTTTCATCAGTAAAATGGAATTAGTATCGTGTCTCATTCTATCTCCTCACAGGATTGTTGGAGGCCTTAATTGAGAATTAACATAAATTGTCTTGTTTTACAAACATTATTTAGGTCAAGCTTGTCTGCTGCATGTGGACTAGGATGGCTTTGAATGCAGCCCAACACAAATTTGTTTCTTAAAATATTATGAGACTTTTTTGCAATACATATATATATATATATTTTTTTTTAGTCCATCAGCTATGGTTAGTGTATTTTATGTGTGACCCAAGGTGGTGCTGCTAGTGTGGCCCAGGAAAAGCCAAAAGATCGGACCACCTCTGATTTAATTGGGTTGGCTTTAACTTACATGCCTACCACTTCCAGTAAAGACTGAACTGGAATGTGCAATAATTGTTGTATGCAAAACAGCATAAATAGAGTATAATAGGCACCATTACCCCAAATTCTGTTTGACAAATAATACTATAAGTCACATTTATGGTGCTTTATTGATCTAGTTAGAATATATTCTACACAAAACAGCTCCATACTACTCCTAAGGGAACCAGTGCTTTCATGAGTACTTGATATGTTCCATCCATTGTACTAAATGCTGTATCTTATTTATCCAAACACATCATTCCCACTTAAATAGGTGATACTGATTAGGCCCTTTCTGGAATTTATTTGTCAGGTTTGTTTGTTTTTTTTCCATTATACTACTGTTTCTGATAGCATCTAGTTGGTAGTTAATGGATATTGAAAGTTGAATAAGATAATGATTATGAAAATGGAAGGCTACCTGCCATACAGTATGTAGTACTTGCTGGAAAAAAGAATGCTATGTGAATTGAATTCATAGGCCAGTAAATTGAAATAAATATGTGAGTGTATTTTATAAATTGTAAAATACTATACAAATATAATTTTAAAATCTTGATGTGTAGTTTGCTATTTTAAATGCTATCGAGATTTCATGGTTGAATCCTGTATATTTCACTTTATTCATATTAGTTTCTGAATCGTTAAAAGACTACTCATAATGACATGTTTTTCTCTGAGAATCGACGTGTTTAATGGTAGTACCTTGTGATGTGTTTTCAAGAAGCTTTACTTCTGCATGGATGATGATTCTTCTGCTTCATCATCATCATGAACTGAGTGCTTTGCATATACCAGACACTGTCCTAAGTGCTTTATGTACATTACTTTATGTAACCTATTATAGGAGTATTTTTAATTTCTACTTAAAAAACGAATGAGGGAACTGATGAGACAGGGAGGTGATGTGACTTGCCCAAGGTCACATGATAAGTGTTAGCGCCTGTGTTTGAACTCCAGAGCCCAGCTCTTTACTGCTAAACTGAGTTGGCATAGGCAAGTATTTCACAACAAAGTTCACTGTGACAAACACATTGTGGAGGTCTTGTTTGTTAATTATGATCAACTTTTATTTGTATGTTTCTTGTGGGATAGTAGAAAGAATCTGGACCAGGAGTCAGGGGACCTCAGTTTTAGTCCCAGCTGTATCACTAAATAGTGATGTGTCCTTGGGCAGTTCAAGAAACCCCTCTGGACTTCAGTTTCCTCACCTGAAAAATGAGGGATTTGGATGAAATTAGTGATTTTCAAACTAGTTCTGAACCTCAGATGTATGTCTTTGGTCCCCCTCCCACCAATTTGTTTAGTTATACTTTTGTCTGTTAAGCTGCCTAAGATTTACTTTTTTTTTTTTTAAAGATTTATTTTATTGTTTTGACAGAGAGAGACAGAGAGAAGGAGGAAGGCCCAGAGCAGTCTCCATAGTTATACATCATTAGTTTTCAGTAGTTTCATTCCACACAGGTGGGCGTGGGGCTGTGCAGGCAGGAACCTGGCCAGAGGCCTCCCACAAAGGGGAGCTTGCCCTGGCAGGAACTGAGCTGGGAACCTTCCACCTGGAAAGCACACTCCAGTTCAGCATATGGGTCTGCATAGGCTGGGCTGGAGCTCAATCCACAGACCCTGGGGCTGCAAGGTGAATGCAGAATCCACTGACCTATCCTGACATCGCCTCTAAGATTTCCTTTATTTATTTAATTTTCAAATTTATTGGGGTGACATTGATTGAGAACAGTTACATTGTTTCCAGGTATACAAGTCTACATTATATTGTCTATGGATTGCATTATGTGGTCACCACCCAGAACCAGTTCTCTTTCCATCACCAAAGATTTACTTTTAAGGAAAGAATTTGTGAACTTGCTTTTAAAGTCATCAGCCCTCATATAACTTCATGACAAGTCCCTGAACTGCTACATGTACAACTTCTCAGTAACTCTGTATTATTTCAGTGTGTTAAAGGTGATAGGTAAAACAAGGCACTAAAATGGGAAAACGGTGAATTTTTGTTGAACTGTGTATATAAATGGACTATTTCAGGTTATCAGATACCCGAATCAAAGCTTGTTTTTTGTTGGATTTCTGCCCTTCACCCAGTATTTTTACAGTTAGCTTCCTCACTGATAGGGAGAAATACTTGCTTGGTAGGATGATTGTGAAAAAATATGAGCTTCAGATTCATCTATTTGCATGCCTACATGGGAATAACCGTCCCCCTTTCCTTTTTTTGTCACATGAACTATATTTTTAACCACATCAGATATTTTATTGTTTATAATGTGTATAGACTTCTCATAGGTTTAATATTTCTAAAAGGTGAATCTAGATTGGGAGAGAATCTTGATGTTTAAAAGAGTTCCCTTTTTGATATCCTTATCTCTTACTATTAGAAGTACAATTCCAAAATTTTGTACATATCTGAAAAGTTAGCCATTGAGTCACTCAATTATGTAATATTTTACATAAAAACAAGTGTTTCAGTATTAGAAAAGTAAGCTTGCTATTTTGTCAGGGTTTGGATGTTGTGTATTAGGATAATGTGGTAGGCACATTCGCAGTGCACTTTTAAGAACCATTTGCAAAGAATAAAAATTTTTTTTAGCTTAATATTTCCATAAGAGAGTATTACATATGAAAATACATGGAATAGAAGCCTACATTAATGTGAGACTGAAAAAGAAAAATACAACCTCCTCTGTCTCTAAGCAGGCTCCTGTGTAGGTTAAAAAAAAATTACTCATGTAGCCAGCTAGTATATGTAAACACACAGTTTATATGTGTCTGACTAAATATCCATTGGGAATTTTATAGTGCATGGGTGGTATTGTCTTCAAATAAATATTTTGAACACTCATTATGTGATAGCCACTGTCTTTTTTGCAGCATCCCTCTGAGACAGGCAGAAATTACTGACAGATGGAGAAACTGAACTTGAGAGATTAGTTGATCCTTATTGCCAGGCTCTACTATATTAATTATCCTTATTAACAAAACCCTATGATCATGACCTTCATTTCAGTTTTTTACCCTATAATATCTGTCATAAGCTTCTACAGGATTTCATTTCCACTTTAATGTCTAATGGTTGTCTCAAGCTTAACATGGCCCAAACTGAGTTCTTTTTTTTTTTCCTTTCTAGTCTTCCTGATCTCGGTAAATTGTACGACCATTCAACCAGTTGCCCAGGCCCCAACTTCACAGTCATCCTTAACTGCTCTTCCCTCAAATCAGCTCTGTCTTCAAAATATATTCCATAAATTGACCACTTCTCACTATCTCCACTTGTTTCACTACAAGCCACTGTTATCTCTTAGCTGTAAAATTTTAGGTACTTTCTAACTGGTCTCCTTGTCTATACCATTACTTCCTTATAGTACAGTAGACTCTCAGTTAACCAGCACCCACGGGTATTGGTAGATGCCATATAAATGTAAGTAGACTCTCTGTTAACTGAAACTCAAGTAACTGGCCCTCTCAAGCAACTGGCAAAATATTTCGGTTGCTTGAGAGTGCCGGTTGCTTGAATTCCAGTTAACAGAGAGTCTACTGTATATTCTCAAAGCAGCTGGAGTTACCTTTTTAAAACCTAAAACATTCCAAGTCACTTTGGGCCTTGTTCAGATCTTAAGTTAAATGTCACCTCCTTGTTGTAATCAACTTGTTTAGTTTTCATGGCATTTATCATTACCTCAAGTTATATTTGTTTTTACTGCATTGTAATTTATCTCTTTTTGTCTAGCTTAGTCACTGCTATATCCCCAGCTCTTACAACAGTA
The DNA here is from genome assembly GCA_004027555.1 of Craseonycteris thonglongyai. NCBI lineage: Eukaryota > Metazoa > Chordata > Mammalia > Chiroptera > Craseonycteridae > Craseonycteris > Craseonycteris thonglongyai. Next base: position 100,566 of record PVKE010001307.1, read on the forward strand.
TTTGGCCTGTAGTAAGTACCCAATAATTACGTACAAATGAATAAGCTGAAGCACAGGTAGTGCATTGGCTTTAAATAAGAGGTGCCTTTGTTTTAAGAGGAGGGAAGCAAGAGAAGATGCATTGGCTTTGGTAGAGGAGAGTGGGGGGCGTTACTAAATAAAGACTTTATTTTTCTGTGAAGTAAGAGGTATAGTCATCTGCACATAGTTGGGGGAGGGATTATGGGGCTGAGGTTTATTAATAAACTAATTAGTATACATTAAAATATCTAATGGTAATCCAAAAGTAAACTAGTAAAATGTCATAGAAAGAATAATTCCTGATGGTTGTGTCTCTGGGAAGCCTTGGTAATGAGTTGAGGTCAAACTTTTCTAGAGCACTAGGGTTTGAATAGTGGTATTGCAAGCAGGAAGAACAGAGTAAAGGTTCAAATGAATGCGGGATGGTTTGGGAGGTACTGAATGAATGATTTGACTGCTATAGGAAAGGAGGCTGTAGAGGTCCAGTGAGATAAATTTTGTCCTCCAAAGGAGAGCCATGTGGAGGCTTCTGAGTAGAGGAGTAACATTTAGAATGAATGAATTCTCTGGAGGTAAAATGCAGAATTAATTAGAAAGATGGGAGATAGGTTTAAAAGACATTTTAGTAAAGGTATTGATTAAGGTGAGATTAGAGAGGAACAGATTGATCTAAAACTGCTTTTTGTACAAGAAAAAATGCCAGGACCAAAGTGCCTGGATATATGCCTTAGAGTTTTTGACCTTATGTGCCTGAAGACTAGGGTTACTCTTATAGAACTGGAATATTGAACAGGGAAGCAGGTGTGGTAAGGAAAATGTACCAGGAAATAGTACCACATATATTACAGAGAAGAATTTTTCTAAGAATGTCAAGTCTTTGGTAATTATATTAAAACAGTGGTTCTCTACTTCTACCTAATAATTTGTCATTTTTGATCACTGGGTGTTCCTTATGAATATTTATAGCTTCTTACCCATATTAATTAGAATTAATCTGATTTGGATTAAGAATTATTCCTGTTCTGGAAGGTTTTTTTTGTTTGTTTTAAGATTTATTTTTTATTGTTTTAAGAGAAGGTAAGAGAGAGAGAGAGAAAGGGAAAGGTCCCAGAGCAGTCTCCATAGTTGTACATCATTAGTTGTGACAGGTTTTCATTCCACACAGGTGGATGTCAGGCTGTGCGGAGCAGGAACCAAACAGGGGATCTCCCACATGGGAGATGAGAACCATCACTGCCGTTATAGGTTGTGCTGCTCACCGTTCAGCATATGGGTTTGCACAGGTTGGAACTGGGAATGGAACTCTGGACCTCAGGATTGCGAGACAAGCCCTTAGCCTGCTGAATTATTTCAGCTTCCCCCTGTTCTAGTAGTGTTTAAGAAAAATAATTACTCCGTGAATGGTGAGGCAGATTATTTCCTTCGATCATAAATTGTTGTTTATGGTGCTACACACTTTTCAGAGTACTTTCATTTCTGCACTTATTTCATTTAGCAGTAGTTTAGTGAGAGATGGATAGTTTTGAATTTGCTAGTCATTTATCTTTTTTTTTTAACTTCAGTTAAATTTGGCTTATTTTAAGATTGTAACAGTTGTTAAATCTCAGTACAATTTTTCCATAATAATTGACTGGGCCTGATGTTCCTCCTCTTGTCTTAAGGTATCTTGTGCATTATCTGTAAGCTCATTCCACTGGGTATATATGTTAACGTCAGTGGACTATATGATACTAAATGGCAGGATGTTTTTTTCTTTTCTTTGCTATACCATTCATTGATTTTTTTCATTCATCCACCATTTACTGGACATCAGTCATGTCAGGCAGTATACTAGGTATCAAAATTATAGATAAAACAGTGTCCCTATTTTAAAGCAGAGGGCAGTTCGAAGATGAGGAAATAGTTATACTATACTGTGAGAAGTGCTATGGTAGATGCACTTTATTTTAGGGTCTGAACTCATTTGATGTATGGTAGATGAATACAGATGATTTTTTAGTTATGAAAATTCAAAAAAATTGCTATTGATTTCAAAACAGTTATAAGTTACATGTTCTTTGGATTATTTATGTTACTTCTCTTTTAGTAGATAACTTAAACATTATATCTTCCAAAAGCCACTTGAAATGAGGCATATATATATATATATATATATATATATATATATATATATATATGTTGGAATTATCATTGTCTTATTCCAAAAAGTTGGTATGGAAATTTTTTAATTTTCTACATTTTTATTTTTTTCATTTTCAGTAGTTGAGTGATCATTTGGTGGTATTCTTTACAGCAGGTGAAATTTAGACAGTGATGTAACTTAAGTGTTTTTTTAAGAATAAGACTAAAATGCAGTGGATAATAGTGTTGGCCTAACCATAATTGCTTCCTGCCTTTGGAGTTCTAAGAAAATGAAAATGTTCTGAGTATAATCGTTTTCTATTTATATTATGTGCAATGCTCAGGTTATGAATGATTGGAATGGATAATCTTTAGATACTCAGAATCAGTATATAGGCCTGCTGAGTTAGTTTTTCTCATGTTGTTTTGAGGATACTGTAACTAATATATTTTTCAACTCAGGTATTTTAAGCTAAAAATGTTTCATGGTATTTCTTCTTTGGTCATTTAGTACTGAAAATATGAGCTATAAATAGAAACCCAGTAATATGTCCATTATATTTTTATTTTTTATTTTATTATTATTTGTTTTACTGTTAAATTTATTGGGGTGACATTGACTGGCAACAATTAGACAGTTTCCGGATGTACAAGTCCACGTCACATCACCCATGCATCGCACCATGTGCTCACCAGCCAGAAGTCATTATATTTTTAATTCATATTTGTGATGTATAATTTTACTATTGTTAAAAAATTATGGGGAAAGCCGGGACGGCTCAGCGGGTTGAGCGCTCGCTTTGAGGCCATGAGGACCGAGGATCGAATCCCGGCTCCGGCCCAGGCAGGACCCACGTGCTGAACTGGGGAGTTCCCACAGTTTGGTTCTCTAACTGTCTCTGTCTCTGTCTCTCTCTCTATCTGTCAAAAAGTAAAATAGAAATAACTATGCACT